>ATSW01051246.1:0-13029 GCA_000444245.1 Botryllus schlosseri | reverse complement strand
GATAATCACTGACCTGAAATGTATATGGGATGATTTCCGAGCAGTGCCCAACTCAAGTAGCCTTGATTTTTTAGCGAAGTTTGCTGTTTTTCTGAAATTCGCCCGTCCTTGGGCGAGTGTTTCGTGTTTTTGTCATACTGCCCATATCCACCCAAGACCTATCTTAATCCTGCGTACTATACTTCGTATTACTCTGACTGCACCTATCCGGTTCCGGCCAAAAATAAATATACCAGGAGCATATCCAGTCCACCAGCAAATCATTTACGTCGCGTATATCGCAATATCCACTGCATTATTTTGTCACATCTATTGTATTTGGGCAGTATAGCCAATAAGCGAAACATGTTAAAAATGGTCACGCCAATACAGATTGATCAATAAAATGTGACAACCATTGTATTACCAAAGTTGGATTGATGTTATAGTAGGATTTGATCTCTGGACAGCTTGAATTTGCGATAGCAAAATCAAATTTAGGTGTAAGGGAGAGGGCTGGGTCTTAGCTGCCACACCAGAGCCCTGATTTGGAGGGTAAGTAGGGTCGAAGTGGACCAAATATGTTTCGGAAATCAACACCAACTAGAGCAGGCGTCTCAAACTCAAATGTGCTCGCGGGTCAATTTCATAGTTTTTGATGACGCCGCGGGCCACAGCATCAATAATTGGGGTATTCAATATATTTCCAAGACCCTATTTGGTGAGACTTTGTAGACTGGCATTTCACACACATCGTGAATATGTGATGTATGAATATGAAAATCCACGACTGGCACGAAAAGATTAAATTTTAAAATATCTTAATAAAATTGTTGTTGTACTTGGTATAACTAGTTATATTAATGAGATACAGACACAAGGCAGGTGCCAAATGCATCATGGCATCGTAAAAGCTGTAATCAGACATTTGTCGTGCCACAATAATAGGTAGAATGTTTTGGAATAAAACAAGGATTGATCTGATATCAGAGCATTCGAGCAGTGTAACCCAATCCAGGTTTCGGGCACACTCCCGAAAAGTAGGCTATTAGTCATCATGTCATTGGCAAAGCCAAATTAAATCAGTGATAAATTTACCTTCGAAAATTGGAACAGATAACCAACAACATAAATAAGAAATTAATGTGTCATAGTAAATAATTGTCCAATCACCCAACAAACCATTGGTGCTACAGCTGTCCAGCGTACCGCTTTATTACTCGCCGCCTTTAATTTGCGATAATAACATGGATAGAGAGACCCAAGATGTAACTAACTATACATCAAGACGCAACAGAATGTCAATGGTTTCCATACCGAGCTACCGACCTGCTTAAATAGCGAAATCCGCTACGCAACACCCGCCGCGAACTTTAGATATATTACTCTTCCTCATGACAGTTTGATAGTTTGTTGCGCCCATGGCTTTACCAACACACGTCGTGCCATGTCACAAGTCCTTCTCTGATTTTACTCAGCTTGAGTCGTTTTCAGTTTATCACCCAGTCAGTCCGAGTTCGAGTAATTCTACGAAACATCGCGCATATGTCGCAATCACAATTTTCAGTCACGAATCATTAACGGGTCATGTTTTCATCTTCATGAACAGGTAATGTGATGTAATAGAATATCTTACAACTCATGGTAGCTCTTGAAAGAGTTGCGATATTGAAGTTTAATAAGTAGTTTCAGGTTTTTGGAGCAGATTTGGGGAGAATTTTATTTTCTCAGATCTAAACGAGATGCATTGCAGTTAAATGTTGTCGAGTACTAAAAATTCGAAAATGCCTCGCGGGCCGCTCAAAATGATATGTTATCGCAGGTGTTTGAGACCCCGGAACTAGAGCATTGTGTCTAGATCAGGGGTGGGCAAACTACGGCCCGCGGGCCGCATGCGGCCCGCGACACCATTTTCTGCGGCCCGCGAATGCATCGGGAAACGTGTTAGAAATATTGATTAAAATGTGCAGTAAAAAAATAAAATTACTGATGCGACTTGATTGAACTTTTTTAAATACATTTTATCATGAAATTGATTAAGTTATAATCTTATTGTTGTATTTTCTTATTGTCTTAAAAATACAATAGCCCAACCTAGGGGCCAAGCATTTTGAAACGCTTCTGTTGCTAAATATCCAAGACAATCAAAACGGAAATGAGTGAGTTCGGATCACACTTGTGATTTTAGAGTAGAACTTTCAGCGCTGTACTTGAAAAAAAAACGCTTCTTGCGTGTGTTTGGTACATTCGTCCTCTATATGCGCAGTTAGTTGCCAATCATTTATAACTTCGGTCTCTACTCATCCATAATGAGTAGTCCAAAGCAATACAAAAAGCGGAAAGTTGAAGATGAATGCTGCTGCAATCAATGAAGAATCAACTTTTAGGCGGGCCTTCTTCCGTTCAGGCGTCGATGGTAACACAATTCGTATTACTTGTCATAATTTGACATATTATAATGAATTCGTTTCTGCAATTCATAACACCATTTGAATCCAAACATCCGAATAATAGGCACAATTTATCGAATTATGAGGTGCAAAATAAATCAACGGAATTATGTTTGGGACAGTAGTAAATTATGTTGATGTCGTCCTCACAAAACAACGTGAAAGAGTCAAGTTGAATACAGTAAGCCCTATGCTGAAACTCATTTAAAGATAACATGTTCCTGTCAGAAGTGTGTGTTCTGAAGTTTGACCAGACGGAGAATCAACATATCTATAAGCCGATCGTTGCTCACATATTCAAATTTCCATCCTATTTAGACGAATTGATTCAGGATGGCCGGTTTATAAAATCTCGGTAATGTTTCTGACGCGTGTGCGTTATCATCAAATCACCATTTTAATTGTTTTAATATACATTCATATGTACACATATTTATTATCTCCACGTCTTCGGCGGCTACTTTATATAAGGGGTCCTGCAAGTATGGGTCGCGATGATTATAATTTTGGGTCGCGATGGCATCTGAGCGATCTTTTAATATGTAATATGTAATATATGTTGAATTTCTTTCAACTGTTATAGGCCAATCATCAGCTAGACGCGTAGAAAAGTCATTACAGCAACTAGGCTCGATCATAAAAATGTGTCGACCGTTGTATTGGTTTGAACCCACCACAAGATTTGTCCGACTATGTTTTCTCTAAAAAACACTGTCGGGGAGCGTTAGGATGCTTTAGTGAGGGGTGTGCAAGCGCAGTGTGCAACGATCGGGTGCGAGACTATGAGAGAGATGACTTGCGATGCAACCCCCACTGCGCCAGGACATATGAAGACATTATGTTTTGGCGAGCATAGCGATAGGTGAAGTACGGTGCCAAAAAATTGCCGGCGATAAAACCAAATGACCGTCGCTGGTAGGCTAGTACCTTCGATGTTGATATCACCGGTCGTCGAAATGGTTGGTACCGAATAGTTTGAGTAGAATGTCAGTACAAGTGCGACCCGAGGTCAAATAACACACTCCAATTTGAAATTGCGTGAGTCAGAGATGTTCAATGTTCATTGTTCATAGAGCTGCATTGCGTACGACTGCTGTCCGCGCGTTCTCTGCATCGTATACATGCCCGTAAAATGTAGCATAGCTATATTTAAATGCATATGATTTGATGTGCTAGGCTTGGGTCGCGAAATGCCACTAAAACTGTCGCTGTCAAACTGGTTTAAGAACCACTGCTCTTATCATCGAATAAAAGCTTGAGTTTTGGCTTATAATTACGATTTTACTATAGTGCGGCCCGCAAATCAATTCAGATGTTGAATGCGGCCCGCGAGCTGAAAAGTTTGCCCACCCCTGGTCTAGATTCATACAATTAGGCATTTTCTTCGCGCTTCGCGTGATTACTTGTTACTACATTGAGCAAATTTATTATGGCTACCCGTTTCAATATTGGAGGCTTGGGTGACGACAGATCTAGTTAGCTCTGATTAGGGCTTTGCTCTTTATAGTTTAGGTAACCCTGGTGTATAGTTTACTGTTTATCTTTTTTTCACAATGTAAAGAAACCTAAATTTGGGTCATGTAGTTTGGTAATATTTTAAAGTTGATCAATGCAACCGAGACAAATTCGTTATGGATTGCGCGTTTCCAAATATGATATCAATATCCTGCAGATCGCCAGAGATCCAATCCACTTCGGCATACCCTGGATAGGCTAAGCATTACTGACGCAACGTCATATAGACAGACTATGTTTTGAAAATCGCTCAAATGCTTAAGAATTGTCCCGATTTTAGAGGACGAAATTTTGGTAACACCTACTTTGATCCACTCTGTACCAGTTATCGAATATGATTATACTTCGATATTCTGAGTCACTTGTAGCTATTAGGCGATGTGAACGTAGCTTGTACGAGAATGTAAAATTTAAATCTCTTACCTTGTCCCGACGAATTGCGCGGTACAGGAAACTGGACGTCACAAGCATTATCGTACGCTTCGTCTATCGCTCGGAGTACATCATGTGGCAATTCCCCAGTACTCCCATCCATAGTTGGTACAGGCGATGGATTCATTGGATGTGTGGAGCTTTCATAGAATCCGTACATGTCCTGTTAACGACAAGACATAAATTGATTTCAAATTGAGGACATATTACACCGTTAAGTAAAATACTTTAATGTTAAACTCTTCGCCCAGAATGTTGGAAATTTCATGTCGGTGACGTCATATTTTGTGATTGGATTGTTGATATACAATGTTTTTTTCCATTTTCTAGTAGTTGCTAACGATTACCCATGGCGAGTGCCAGCCAAACATATTAGAATTCATTTCACTTTAAATATACTAATCAATTGTATAAACCACTTACAATCTGAGTACTTTCAAAATCTTCATTTTCTAGTTCCACTCGACTAAGTTTGTCATGACTTCGAAGTCGCTACTTTACTTCGTAATTGCGAAGAACTTGCTTTTTCTATTATTTCCAGATGAATAGAATTTGAGCATATTCATCGAGCAGGAGAGATCTCATGCCGAACATGAAGCAACATTTATCGTGGTTTGTCTACAGAGATTGACACAAAAATGCCAAACTGTGCAAGCCATTACCTCGTTTTACTGTTCTGAACTATGCCGGCCTAATGTATAACCCACCTCCAGACTTCCACCTGCAAACTCGTACGGCTGGTTTGAAGATCTTGGTATTTCCATTATGCAGTATTTCAAGGCTGGTGCTGACTTTCAAATACAAATGCCACTATCGCTGGCCCCAATGGTATTTATACCCCTCGATTTCGAGAGAACCAACTTTATTGTCTTAATTAAATAATTACATCCAGGCGATCTTCGGTATATACTGAGGTTTGCGTTTGTCTATTCGCCATCATGCGTCCTTGATAAAAATGTCTGAGTCTCTTCATCCGATCTTTGCGTTGGTCTATTCAGCTTCATGCTTCCTTGATAAGAATGTCTGAGTCTTTTCCTACGCAGTACCAATCAGACGTATTTTGATAATCGAGAGATTATGTTATTTCGGTCCCACACAAACACGGAATGCAATTCGTACGTATGACAATCCTATAATTAAATTTCTCAAATATTGCGATAAGGAAAGAACAGATAGTTTGTTGTAACAGTCTAGACGGCGATTATTGCGATAAGGAGAAGAAGGCCATCGGTGATCGTGCATTCTGCTATTGTTTTGGACGTGGCAATCAACTGAGCAAGTGGTCATTGTAGTTTTGTGCAGATAAGGACTGTAAATCCATTTGTGAATTTATTGATTGGCCTTTAATTAAGAATCTTGAATGTTATTTGCTCTTTCAGGCATTGAGTATAGATTCCTGTCCGGTGGTCCGCATTCTTACGTTTGCTTTAGTCCAAGTGTGTGAATATTTACAACTCGCTTACAAGTATAGTACCGCATAATTAATAATCGTATAATTTTCATCTACTGAAGTCATAATATGTAGTATGAATGCGTTGTTGTTGCGATAGTAGACGGTATATATAAACGTAAGACCTTGATAGCTTCCACACCCTGTTTAACGTTCACTTATATGATTATAACTTTATTACAGTTACACGAGCTTTCGGAGCTGTGCTCCTTCTTCAGGTGGCATGGACTGCTGGTAATACGGTTTTCGTATTATTCGTAGAAGTTTATACAGTCAAATCGGCTTAACTCGGACATCTGAAAACCAGCACAACCGCTCTATTCACCCAAATTGTCCAAGAAAAGAACCAAAGTAACATTAGACGTAAAAACTGACGGCAATTCGGATAATTCACCGCTTTATTCGGACATAGCTTCGAATTTTATCGCAATTACTATTGATAGTTTATGACCCAATAAACATTATTTCGATCACATTGATACAAGATAGAAGATTAGAGGAAAAATCATGACGATCCGTGCAGTAAGAATGGCCAATGAACTGATGTAATGCCTAGCCAGTTTTTACTCTGGTACAATGTTGGCGATCTTGTAGAACCGATTGGTATGCTTGACGCATTCTTTCAGCTGCGGCCGCAGCGCAAACTTACTGGCCAGCGAATAATTGTAACTTATGAATTCAGCCTTTAGTTAGCGTTAATAGCTGTCCATAAATAATTTTATGTCAGGCATAAAGGTTTTTGCTTTCAATTTCCATTGTTTTATTGTTCTTTAATCACGATAAAATACAGATTCAGCCCGTGCTGCATGACTTGGTACCGTATTTTAAGATTTACTGTACTGCTTCAGCTCTATATCTGTGTGTTACACAGTTGTTGTTTTTGTCGTTGTTGTTGTTGCGTTGCTGTTGTTTATTAAACAAAACGATTTGACGCTCATCGCCTGACGGCCTTTTTCATCACGTTCAAAGACATTGTATGCAACAGAAGGAGATCGTTTAAAATAATGATCAATATCAGAATGTACAAACTAACGATCAAAATCAGACTGAAGTTACAAATACCGGTTACACGACAAAACAAATTTAACTACAGACGTAGTTATGCCAGAGTCAATCAGCGGGTCGGCAACACATAAATTCTCTTTCAATTGAGCACATTAATCGATAAGAGATTTCCGATGAAAATCATATTTTGAACAACTGATTATACAGTTGATGATTCTATATAGGAGCTGGTTTTCACAAGCAGGGGGAGAATCACGAACCGAGGTGATGAAGCATTTTATCGAAGTCCGTTGTCGGATCTAAGATATTCCTGATCCTACAAAGTCATGCAGTGGGTCGAATGGACCGAATGCTCCATTGGAACAGGCCTCAGCTACTGACACATCAAGTGAAGAGATACAAAAAGCCGCTTCCCCTCCGGCTAAAGATTTAGACCCTTCCGTATATATAAGCATGTGTTCATCGTAATGGTGGGCAACATGACTTGAACAAATCTGGTTGTAGGATCCGAAAACGTCCCGCGACGAACTCTCTGCGAGGAGAGAGAAATCCACACTTGGTTGAGGCGTGTTACACGGTAATTAAACATAATATTTGGTAAATCGTTTGATAAAGCAATACTGTAGGCTACAATACAGCTAACCTGAAACTTGAACTCGTGTGCGTTCTATGAGATCAGTGTTATTCACTGGTGTATTCATTTATTACACACCAATACAGTATTTTTATGACGTTCCGTGCGTTTCCGCTTGAATATGACACGAACAGTTAATTCGGCGTCATTCGGCCAAAAGTGGAATAACCACAGTGTTCGAATTAGGCTAATTCACTGTATTTTCCTCTGCTCAAGACGCGCAATATACAATGCGATGTAGCAAACATAACTAAGGACGCTTTAATTCAAGAACCATATTCACGTGACTGATCACTCATACAAGTCCACGGCAGACTGCGTTGCATAGAACAACAACAACTGATGGATTTTTCGAAAATTCTATTTACTATTGCCCATAAATTTATTCAAATGTGCTTAAGGTGTTCCCGAAAACGTTGAAGAGCACTGGTTAAAATTTGACTCCATTGCAACTTTGTCTGTCGATCAGGACTCAAATCGTCTTTTGTATTCACTGGAGCTGACGTGCTGAGCATCATCATCACAAATCGAATGTCGAATCTGAACCAGACGCTGTAGTTCCTGTCGGAGATGATCCTCGCGGGCGCGGCATGATATCTTTCTATTTTGCATACGAACGAAACCCGACCGCAGCGGGATATCGCGTGCCGCTGTGAACAGTCGATTTTCGGTAATTGGCAGTGTTGGGATCAAGTCACTACCTTCGAGTCACGAGTCATTTCGAGTCATTGTACATTTTGACTCGAGTCAAGTCAATCGATTATCAAAGGTGACTCGAGTCAGGTCAAGTCACTCGATTTTTGCAGGTGACTCGAACCAAGTCGAGTCAAGTCACGAGTCAAGTCACATTTCAAGTCAAGTTGCCGTTTCGAAGTATGTATGAGGCATGACTACGTCATTGCAATTTGCAAGCAGTCTGAGATACAGTTTGAGTGGTCATTGTTTCCGAACCGATGAACGTATATAGAGTAAAATATACACGCAAGAAGGCGCTGTATCACTCACATATACGTAGAACTGTTAAGCTACGTAATTGCCTAGCCACAGTTTATATAGTTACCAGCCAAAGTAGAGGATAGAGAAACGAATCATCGTCCAAAGACAATGCCGTTTAGTGTATAATGATTAGAAATCGTTGTGTAATGATTGTTGAACAGTGGCATCGCAAAACAGAACGACATCGAATACTAAAACATAACTCTTCATCTACTGTGACTGCAGGATGCGCACTATACATGGCTACAGGCTTTTTTCCAGAATTTACACGCCATTTTAAGGGTGCGTATTATAAAATGAGCTGGGGGCGTACTATATCCGGAAAATTACGGTATTGCTCATGCTCAATCTACAAATGGTTGTGCGTTAAAAAGCACCTTATTTACTCACAGGCAACTTTCTCATAGGAGGGGGGGGGAATTCTAGCTCAAGTATCGGCCAAGGGGTCTACGAACCCAAATGAAATCCCGGGATTTGTAACCAATATCTCTTATTTTGGTAAAATAAAACAGTGTCACAAACTCGGCTAAAACAAATTAAAATTATTCGATATTAAAACCAATTATGGCATAACAATGAGATAAACAATCACTTCCGTCGCAGTGTAACTATTAGTATCGGAGCGTTACAAAGACGGTGCTGTGAAGGTGAAATAGCCTACCGGTCGGGGTAATAGTAGGGTTACCATATTTTGTAAATCTGAAAAGAGGACAATTTTTCAAAATTTTCAAACTTGCAAAACCAGTGGAAAATCCTGAAAAAATGGTAAATTCTTGCCACTTCGTGGTCAGTTGACTAAAAATAAAGGTCACTTTTCTCCCTCATCGCCCAAAATACTGTGTTTTCCTTAACTTTATCAGGTGGTTGACTACAAAAAAGGTTGCGTCGATTACCCTATTTTGATGGGCCCAAGATTAGTGCTTTTTTGTGCGGAAGGGGACTGGAAAAGGGTTGTTTCGGACCTGGTTACAACACACAGCCAGATAAGTGAACCGACCTAACAGTATAGCAGGGCTGTCAAGCACACAACCGGCGGACTGGATAAGGTCCACCAGACGATTTCATTCAGCCCGTGAGTATATTGCAGACCCAAGCAATCACAGAGATCATATTAGAGATGGCCCAATTCAAAACCTATGTTCTTCTCAAGTCCTATATACATTCGATAGGCGAAGCTTTGCTCGTGTGACGTCATAATAACTGACAATGTATTTATGCCTCATTGTACAATCCGCTAGTGGGCGCTAAAGAGTGTCCGGAATTTGTTCTATCAAAATATGGTAACCTTAAACTACGTACGGAGCTACTAGTCACAATTTTCAAACGACGAGTGGTATATAAAGACGATAACTGCTACCGACTAAAAATAGTTGCATCTACATATAAATTTATTGGTCAAAAGAGGTCCTGAACGAGAACCAGTGGATTCAAGTTCACCGAAAATTAAGCTATTCTGTTCTAAAACAACCCAGGTTTCACCATTATGAATGATCTCAATAACAATATTTGATCTGTTGCTGTTGTACGCTGACCGTAATGTCACCAACGAAAGCCGAAATTTGATTAATTTATGAAAATAAGAAAAATTCATACCGAAAAAATATGACGTGATGGAGAAATTCTGAGCACAGAATCAGATTCAGCAACCTTAAAGTAGCCTACATCAAGGATTAGAGTTTTCGGCGCAACTTTTTTTTTCGAAATTTGTAGTCCAGTGTTATTTTAGTTTGGATGCCAGCACACGACGATATTAAGAGCGAGGAGAGGACAGGCAAATTGGCAAGGTCCGCTGCAACGTCATCTGCAGGAGGGTATCTTACAAATACAGTCATGACACGAGCTGAAGCGAAACAAGTCACATACAAATATTGCAACAAATTTGGAAACAGCTTTGCCATGAAGAAAATAAAGGACATCACTTCAAGCGTTTTCGTCCATCCCTTCATTTTAATATACCAACACTACAAAATATTCCTTTAAGAAAGCAAATTTCGAGTATGTTCATAAACTAGAGTTGCCATACTTCCGGAATTTCCCCGGACATGTACGGAATTTCACCGTTCAAACTGCGTCCTGGGGGAAATGCTAAAATATGCCTGAATGTCTGGAATTTTGAAGGCTTAAAACTAGCTCAAAATACTTTCGTAAATCAACATCAGTAATATCTTATTTCGAGACAGATTTACGCAACGTGAATTTTACACCGCGTTGCTCCCGATTCAGTGTAACATATATTGATTTCAATATCGGTACCTGTGCCCTCGCAACAACTACAATCAGTAACTGAATAAAAATATCATCATTCACTGAAATAAATCCAGTTGTAATTGCAATTATAACAGCACGATATGTTCCTTGTATTGGTGAAGATCGTTTGGCTATTTTAGTCAAAGACAGTAGTTTTAAACCTGAGGGTTGTTTGCCTTTCTTTTGGCAATCGCGATTCGCAAAGATGTTGAACGTATTCAGGTTCAAAAATAGGCCGAGAATAAGTCTGTGCACCTTATTTTTAGTAATCAGCTAACCAAACTTTGAGGTGGCCCCGGAACATTTTAAAATTGGAAATTTAAGGTGGTTAACAAAAGTCAACAATTTCAACCTAGTAAACACATTGTCAAGACCATTGACCGACCTTTGCCTTGTCGTAGACATTGTAGGCCCACTACAGACGCCGTGTGCTGTTGATATCAAAAGCGCGTACGATTGATTTTGATGTGTCACGATTACGTGCGGCCATCGCCATCGCCGTAACGTTATGAACGTGTCATCACATCACGGCTGTCGTATATTCAGTATTTCACTCGAGTAGGAACGAAGGAAAACCGTGCGCATGTAATATCGAGGTATATTTTTGATCAATCATCGCCATAGACACCAATCAATATACGCTATCGCTTAAATCCGTTACCATTTTACATGCACAACGTGCACTCGCGCTTCGTGCAAAGTCGTATAGCAGAATGTTCCATACCAGACCTTCCGATATAGTAGCGGGCCACCAAGTCCGTGTTAATATTATGTACTGAATTTCCTAAATTCAAGTCTTTAGCCATGGCTTCTTTTGAATATCATACAATAGTCGTACATAGTATCTGGATTTCAGATTTATTGAAGTTCTGTTCCGTGGAGGGACCTAAAACGTAGCAGGTTAATAATCATCATTTATTTCTTTGGCACTTTTTCTGGTTCAGTGATTCCATCAATATTATCACCAGATTCTTTCTCCTTGGCAATAATGCAATTCATTTTACCGGCAAGTTTTGCGATTTCTACGTCTTTTCAAGAACGCAAATCTTCTATGGAGTCACCACAGTGGTTTACCTTGCTATATGACTCCTATGGAATTATAACCGAATTAATCGGGCCAATATGGACGAAAAACATTCCAGACCGCTGTCGTAAACTGGCCAAAGAATATATATATGCAGAATACCAGCAGTATTTACACTCAAAGTTGGATTTTGATCGCTGGACTTCACAACGTCACTTCGAACCCATTTATTTTTGCGTCGATAACTCCGGCTGGTCTGCGATAAGATATTACTATGCAGCGAAAAGACAAAGCATGGCAACACTTAAACTGAGTAAATTGAGGTAGCACGGCAAATGCACTTTATTCTCAAGCAAAGGAAGCACGTTTTGTTTAGTAATGATAAGCGTTTGAAAAATCCACAAGCCTATGAAATTGAAGTACTCTACGTTATGAGATTATATATTCCTGCAACTGCGTCGTTACATCCGCCGACGCTATAGGATGGCAATATTAATTGTATTTGGCGTTCTCATTGCATCGTCAGAAAGCTTCGCATGCGATAGGAATGCTCCTTTACCAAAACTAGAACAGCCGTTGAATTGGGACAAGGTGAGAACGCGCATATTTTAACGAAACTTGGTGTCCTATATATATCATTAGCAAATAGTTCTTTAGGATTGTTAGTTACAAGGTATACACATATTGCTTTAACTGCTGTTTTATTGTTATTAGTACTTATAGATCAGGGGTCGCCAACTCAAAATAGGTCGCGGGCCACTTTTCCAAATTCCTGGAGGCCGCGGGCCGCATGACGTCAATATCGATATAAAAGTAGGCAACGCAGTTCAACAACCACGTCTGATAACTCTACGTTATTACAACGCTGTGCTTTCTAACATAGGCGACGGTTATAGTCACCACAAAAGAACTAATATTTTATTGAACAAACACAAATACAACAAAAAGTATCATGATCATCAATGTCATTATATTTTGGACTATGAGCTGTACACGATACCTGACAATGACAACACTCTTTAGCCGCTAAAACAGGGGTGGCCAACATTTTTGTAATTCACGGCCGCATTTCGCGTACTCATGTAGCCTGCGGCCGC
Source organism: Botryllus schlosseri (assembly GCA_000444245.1). Lineage (NCBI taxonomy): Eukaryota > Metazoa > Chordata > Ascidiacea > Stolidobranchia > Styelidae > Botryllus > Botryllus schlosseri. The sequence continues at coordinate 200 of ATSW01051246.1, read as the reverse complement.
ATACCGGTGGTTAGTCGTGATAAACTAGCTGGGGCCAAATACCCACGTTATCATGTCCATGTCCATTGCCGGAACACTCCGAACTAATCTATATGCACATATCGGCTTACTATGCGCACCAAATCGTTAGTAGTTATGTTGTAAAGAGCCACAGAGAACCAATCTGTAGTCGCGCGAAGCGCGAAAAATTTTTCATGTTC
>ATSW01051059.1:0-10943 GCA_000444245.1 Botryllus schlosseri | reverse complement strand
CAGAGGTGGTCAGTAACGCAATACTTCTACTTTTTCGAAGTACTCAGGCAGTTTTCCTCTACTTCTGCTACTTACTCAAGTAGATCCTTTTTTCGCTACTTCTACTTCGTAATATTTTGTGAACTACTTACTTACTTCTCGGTATTTTCAGTTTGTCAAGTAGAAGTAGTTTGATCACCCAATAAGAAAGATAGCCTAAGTAATTTCGGGGCTGTTTTCACGTGGTACATTTAATTTTCACAAAAGTCATGTAATACCCAGAATTTTCGTTGCACTTCGCGCATAGTAAATATCGTGTGACAAATATGTTTTAACGAAAGTATCGCTGAATATAATTTAGATAGCTGGTTGCGTCGTTCCGTTCACACCGCATTGTCACATAAACCAAATATTTCATCACAGTAAGTATGGCCCCCCATAACGTTTGAAACTATCGTTTCGCAATCTAGCAGTAACCTATTATACCTAGCAGCCCATGACGTTTCCAAATCTGGAAAATTGGACTTTGACTTATATAACTGTTTTAGCAGACCACCGTTGAAACTTTTAGGACAAAAGACATGAAATATATTTACCGATTTTTAGAAGTAGTATTTGAATTTTTCTTTCAATCACGAGTATTATACGTTGAGTTCTAATCATAGTTTGAGTTCTTTTTCACGGAAAATATACAGTTGAAGCATAAAAGCAAGTGTAGCAATGCCTTATACTTTCCAAAAATAAAGCTATACACTATATTACATTTTTACGATCTGCCATATTTTTAGTTAACGTATACTAATCGCGCAAAGTGTTAAAGTCGTATCCGACACAACATGTTAGTATTCCTCTTCGACTGAGCTAGGGGCCTTATAATATGGGGGAGTGCGCCGTGCCATGATATTCTCTAAAACGGGGAGTTCGAGTAGATTTAAAGTCAGTCAACTCTACTTCTACTTCAAGTAGTTTTAGATTGCTTATGAAAAAAGTACTTCTACTCGTACTTGAGTAGATTTTTTCGTCGCTACTTCTACTTCTACTTGAGTAGCTTTCTTGACTACTTTGACCACCTCTGGATAAAATGCGTACTAAAAATCGAATTAATGCAGGGACTTGATTAACTTTTTCTTAGTATATTTTACAGTGGTTCTCAAACTGGTGGGCGCGCCCCCTTGGGGGCGTGAAAGCATCTGAAAGGGGGCGCGAAGCTGAGCTCAACTGAAATGAATTTTCGCGCTCCGCGCGATCTACATCCAATTCAAAGTTATTGCTCTGTATTTAGTTTGAATTACATATTTAAAAAACTCTCATCCACAGTCGTAACCTTCCATGCCATCAAACTACCGGTTAGGTTTGCTAGCATCCTGGTTGCGTTTTCTGATATGACGATAAGGGGGCGCGAAATCTTTCACCATCATAGGGGGCGCGTGTTTTAAAAAGATTGAGAACGACTGATCTAAGGTAAATACTTAATATCACAGCGGGATAGCTGCAACGAGATTGACATAATTTGGATCACGAGTGGGATTTCAGATCGGCTACTCCATTTTTAATTATTTCAGTGTTGTGCTTATAAAGAACGATTCGGGAGGGTCTTAGGTAGATTCGTTTTCTGTATGCGTAGAATTGGAGTATTTATATTTTATCTACACATAGCTTAGAAGCGTGTTTGAAGCTAACATGGTTACGCTGCTGTCAGCATTGTGTGACCTAGAACTCAACCGAAAATGGAATTAGTAAATCTATGAACAGATCGCTGCTCACAGATTTAAATTTCAATCCTGCTCTAAGAATCGGGCCAACCGCAACCGTCTTTCATCTCTATAGTTTTGACAAATTGGTTATGGATGTCCGCCAGCCTTTGAAATCTCGCCACCATTTGTTTCTGACGCGTGTGCGATATCATCAAAGCAATGTTTGGCTTGTTTTAATAAAGCACACATATTATCTCCATTTCCTCACTATATATTCAAATATCAATATTGCGTTTTGGTTTATAATCCCATTTTATATAGTGCGGCCCGCGAATGGATTCAGATGTTGAATGCGGCCCGCGAGCTCAAAAGTTTACCCACCCCTGGCCTAGGCCAAGGTGGGTGTCTGATTCCCTATAGACTACTCCAAGTCGCTTCGACACCTTCCTATTTTTTCATTGTATCGCATTTTGTGGTGTATTGAACTGATAAAATTGCTAATTAAACCAATGGGGAATGGTGAAGTCAAAGTCACTCGAGTCATTACAACCCGGAAATAGTTTGTTATTTTGAATGTAGTCAACTCAAATTACCTATACATAACTATAACCTACCGTAAGGGTGACTTCGACGCAGGGTGACCACTGGATCCGCCATGCATTGTTTAACAACAGAGTGAATGCGAAAGCTGCATTATTAGTACAATAGTCACGTCTGTATGTGGTTATTTACTTTCGAACTCGCGTCTCACCACCAGAAATTGAATCCGAAGCCGTCATGCAAAATATTACTCAGTACAATTACTCTTGGCAGCAACACTCAGTTATATCATTCTCAGATGGTAGGCACTAGATTACGCTTTATATTTGTGAAATTCGTGGCAAGGTGTAACATGGTTCTCAGCTGATATGCATGTGATGATTCAATATAAGCTGAATTTGCGTTTTCGACAAAAATGGCAGCGTGAAATGAAGCACCACTTTCGATAACGAAATTATCTTATGACTAGACGAAACAAGGATATTTGATGACTGGCGACTAAGCTGCGTATAGGTTATATGCATATTCTGTCTAAACTTATATTGATAATCGCATACATTAACATATTATATGCCTCTGATGCATTGCGTTAGACATTTCACCAATCATATGTTGACATGAAAGTACAGGCTACTCGTGAATTATAATTATCTGATGTAATTTCTATTAGAACATAACACTTTTTGGTCTGGGTATTTTTCAGGGGTGACAGGTAGTTTGTACAGAGTTCTCATTTTGGTGACGTTGAAGGTTTGCCGTGGCATCAATTGTCTGACTAGTGTCGACAGGACTATGAGGATCATATGCCCGCCTTTGCTGTCTGGAGGAGTGATTTATGTGCTATTGCCACGAAGGAAATTGTTTTGTGTACTTGTACAATGTACTTATTGTACAATTCTGGGACTTCAGTTGTTTAAGGAAGTGAGATGTAGTTTCAACACTTGAATCAGTTTGGTTAATTGCTGCGATGTACTATGTTGGTGTGAATGTGAACTGCTCTGAACTGCTGTGAACTTCCCCCTAACGCCTAGACGCGAACGCACATCTGTCAATCACCACTTCCGTAATCAGGGACCATTCTCTAAAGGTATAAATGAACCTTATTATTATCCAAATTCGTTCCACGTAGGATTACCATATTTTGTGACTCAAATTCAGGATACTCTCTATAGCAGCGGTTCTCAACCTTTTTGAGCATGCGCCCCCCCTTGGCGATGGTCAAAAATGTTGCGCCCCCTGACCCCACTGCACTTATCGTCATGTCAAAAAGTACAGAGGTGGGCCACCTTTTTGCTAATCACGGCCGCATTCCTGGACATAGCCGCAATGAAATATCTGGACGCAAAATACCTATGTAAAACTGTCCATATCCATTCCCGCGGGGAGCTTTGGAACATATTCTAATTTTCATAATGGCCTATTGTACGCACCGAAATTCCGAGTGGCAATGTTATGAATAGTTGCTGGGATTGCATACTTTTCAGAGCCGCGAATGAATTCCGTTATTAATAGCAGCAGTATCACATATTACGGCCAAATATTTATCATTTCTCAGCCCATGTGATAAGATTCACCAGTAGAGTTGATGGATGGAGGGAGTGCATTCAAAAATTTAGGTCAAGTTATAAATGTTAATGTATCTTTGGGTGGGCCAATTGTTATTAGTCACTTTGTTGAATACTGTTATTTCTTGACGATTCCCATTTCAGCACAGATTGAGGAGGGCGCTACTATATTAAAATCGAAAAATGAAGTCGTGTTGAATTGCGCGGAGCGCGAAGAAAATTTCAAGATTAATTAAAATCCCTCAAAAATCCGGGAGTGAATTCGTAATTTCAATTTGCATGTCTACGGCCGCCAACAGATACTAATTGAATTAGGCGTCGACGGCCGCACAAATTCCCTTCTACTGCCGAATGCGACCGTACGGGCGCAGGTTGCCCACCCCTGATCTAAGTATCCATAAGGTATATCTTACGCCAAGTTTGAATTCGCATTCCAGTTGTTGAGTCTTTTACATTTCTGACAAATATCCCCAAACTTGTTTGAAAATAGCTAATAAACATTGAATAGTACATCATTTTATTTCAAGGTAGGTTGCACTGAGAGTAATCCTAATGCTGGTAGTGACTACAGAGAGCACGGCGTCGCTCAGTCCTACCATGCTAAATTTGATCAGTTTTGGAATGGAATTAAATTGTGTTGATTTAGGGTAGCCTAATTGAGGGCGAAACCGGGCAACCGATATTGCATCTAAGTCTGTCTTAGGCAGTGCACTTCGCCAGCTATTAACAACAGCTACCCATGGCACGGGGCTTTAGGCTACTGCCAAAGCTAAGAAGTAATGAATGACTTACTGGTGGGAATTGCTCTAAATCTTCAAAGAATATAAAAAATTTGCTCAAATAAAGTTGAAATCAGCCTATATACTCCGTTGATCGCGACTGCTAGAGTTTGAGTTTGGCAAACTTTCTTGAATACGAAATAAGTTTAATCTTCAAAAATCGTCTTTTCAGAATGATTGTGAAACACATGTTTAGTCACAATTTATACAGACTTTGTCAATTTCTCGCGCCCCACTGAGAGCCCCCCACGCCCCCCAGGTTGAAAACCACTGCTCTATAGCGAGATCAATGGTTTATATAGAATTGGGCATTTCGGCGTTAGCCATTACCTCGCCACGGCGCACCAAGATAAATGAAGTGTAGACCAACACGGGATTCCGAGAAGGCACTGCAATTGCAACTGCTGATCAAACAAATTTACGGTTCAGTTTATACATCCTATGGTTTTAGTCGACGCAGCAACATTTAAAGTAGGTTTTATATGTTAAATTTCAAGCAACCTTTTGCGGGCCGCACAAAATCGCCCCGCGGGCCGCATTTTGCCCAGGCCTGCCCTACTACATATATAAGACACTAAACCGCGTGCAGCGCGAACAAAAATTTCAAGAGGCATAAATCTGCCGAAAATAAGATGCGAGCTCAAACGCAAGGTCGCATGTTCGACAACACTTTCTCTCGTAATTGCGAATATAGGTAGACTCAATCTTGTATTTTAGGCGATTTTTGCATTTTCCGGAGCGGGTAACAATATTAAAAGCAAGAAATCGAGTAACAACAACATATTGCGCGAAGCGTGAAGAAAATTTGTACTTTAGATAAATCTACCGCCAAATATTCTACTTTATTGTAATGTACAAAGATCTACCAAAAATGTGACTGGCCCAGTGGGATCTGCCAATGCGTCGGAACTGATATTTCAGTCATCAACACACCAATTGTTTCGGCCAGACTAATTAAATTTTTCGTTGGCCTGGCAAGTTCACAATAGGCGATCCATTTTGTATAATATAACTAATTTCGAAAAGCACCTCGCGGGCCACGGGTTGACCCGCCCTGCTTTAAGCCGACAAAATTCCGGACATTTAAGCATGATGTTCTCATTTCCTCCCGGACGCAGTTTGAACAGTGAAATTCCGGAAATATCCGGGAAAATCCGGACGTATGGCAACCCTAGTTCCTTGCCTCAAAAATTTTTCGAAAGCGATTGGCCGGAAGGATACGGCCAACAGAGACAAATCATGCTGTCATATATCAAGATTTTGGATTCGCAGTAATATTTACATCATGTGATGTCATAATGGCATCGTAATCGTAACGTCAGCTGACTGCATGGTACAGTTTTCCTCACTAAATAGTTGTTATTGGTCAATGGTCATGTTCCTGATCAATCACCTAGCTTCCACTATTTCGAATGGAAGGCTTTATATATTCCGTTTGAACGAATTTTCTCGACTAGACCATACTCATGACTCACTGACCTCATCCGTAGGCCAATATTGCCGACGCGGTCTTTTAGCACAATTATGTGGTATGCGTAGGCTGTCAATTTGACTAATGCAGATCGATATGGACAAATGATATTCATTGATTCTATCGTTGTCTGTTGACTTACGTTTGTCATGCAATAACGTGCATTCGCTTCGGTAATAAAGCGTGAAATGCCGAATAGATACGTCAAGCAGCCAAACTCTGCGTTAAGAACGAGCTCCTATTTTAAGCAGGTTTGGCAGGGATTTGACTTCTGCTCATGCGCTATGTGTATGTTGTGCTTGTGCCACATGGGATTGCGTAAAGTTGTAGCAGGTGTTTTCAGTTTATATGCCGACTATGACATGAAGGGTATTTTCAGTTGCGACGCGAGCCCGTGTCTACTGCGAGTTGCTGTGTCGAATTCGTGCTATACATCAAATCATATATTGGCACAGTATTGGCTATTAGAACCGCCATAAGTTATGTCGAAACCAATAAAGAACGGCATGATAGTTTTTGCCACTTGACATAGAACTGCGTAAAGGATGCCTCAGTCTGGAGTTTTGGTACACTCTTCCGCGAATAGCATTATTCCTTGGTTTCGTGGCTTGTAAAAGATGTAATCGGGGATATATTTCGTGAGCATGAGGTGTCAGTGTCATACTCTCACACTAGCAATCATGGTAAGCTATTGACTGAGTGTTGTATAGAGAGACGGCAAGCGGTGTCATCATATTCTGTTATATGCCTCACTTTCACAAAACGGCAGCAAATTAAGGCAGTGGTAGATTATAGACCTATATTTAGGCGTAGGGTTACCATACGTCCTGTATTAAATGTCGGTAAACAAACTTTTATGGTTTGATTAAAGTGTCTTCCTAATCCCGATTCCAAAATATGGTAACCCTACCTATATGACCAATTGGTCAGGTCATGGATCACAAGTTATGGAATATGGATGCGAGAAATACTTTCTCCCCTCTCGTTTATATATTATTATCGTAACAAGCCAAGTGTTTATGACCTTTCAGATTTATGATGATTAATCAGTTGTTCGGCAAAGATCGTGGATCTTTTAGAAGACCTCGGACGCGTAATAATACGAAGCCCAGAGCTCAAACAGCACCTTCGGAAAATAATCGACTATCGCCCAACGTATCTAATAACGAGCCAAATAATGGACTAACCGGCCAGGTAGGGCCTGGAATATTAGCCAGATTCAGACAACTGTTTAATTCGATTAGACGAGGGGAAGGCCGAAGGGAATTATTTGACTACACTCCTTCTCAAAATCCGGAGGAATTCTTGGAAAACCTGCGACAAATTACAGAAAACTCAGACGAAGATGAGTTCAATAGACTAGCTAGTTACGAGGTCACAACTACATCTCCGGAGTCCGAAATTGCTACTGGACACACTCGGTTCGTGTGCATATCCGATACGCATTCGACCCACCGACGAATGAAAGTACCCGATGGGGATGTTCTGATTCACTGCGGAGATTTTACTGAAAGAGGTTTCATGAAAGAAGTTATCGATTTCAATCGGTGGCTAGGTAAGTTGCCGCATAAACACAAAGTTGTGATAGCCGGAAATCACGAGATTTCTTTCGACAAGGCCATTATGGAAGGATTGCAAAGTGCTGATAATGTGCGCTTTCGCATGCACCGGAATATCCCGGAACATGTTTGGCGAGACTGGCAAACAGTCTTGACGAATTGCACGTACCTCGAAGACAGCGAAACCGAAATCAACGGGATTCGAATATACGGTTCGCCGTGGCAACCTAATTGCGGGAACTTAGCCTTCAATTTAAAGCGTGGACAAGAGATATTAGATAAATGGAAGCGCATCCCTGGCGGAATCGATATTCTATTGACTCATGGCCCACCGGCGGGTCGGCTGGATCGTGCGAATAGAGGCACCCGCGCTGGGTGTGTTGATCTTTTGAACGAAGTGCAATTGCGTGTCAAGCCCAAGTATCATATATTTGGCCATATACACGACGGTTACGGTACCGACTGCGATGGACATACTACTTACATAAACTGTTCAGCTGTGGATGCATTCCGTAATCCGATCCGCGACGCGGTTGTGTTTGACTATCCTAACAAAGAATTGCGCAAACTTGGCGATGTACCGGATATCGTTGTTACTGATACATAATCGGAAAATGTCGTAGGTCTGTGTCACGGGAGTTGGTAAACGATTGCAATGCATAAGGTATAGTTGATTGTGACTGAATGCGCAGCGCAATTGCGCATTACGCAACATAACTATCGTTTTGCTTAGCAGCCGGAATATGAATTCAATACCATCCCATCCCACATATATTTGTCAACCTCTTTTCAAGATTTATCGCGGGCGATACTGCGTGGCTTGGTGAATAAGCGCTTCTATACGACTGTGGGCAATATCCCGCTGAGCGCTGACCATGCGGTGATGTTGTGTGATCGCTTTGCTCCGATGCGCTATAGCTCCGTGACAGTAATTTGTTAGGTCAGCTGGGCGTGATATATAGGCATACCGTGTACACTGTACAGCAACCATGAGATTTGACCTGCATCGCATGCGGTGTTTTGGCCTACTACACACACTTTTCTGATTATTTAGTACACTTCACGGAACATTGTTCCACTCTTTCTACATATGCCACTTCGTTTATTTATTAGCGTTAATACTTCGTACTGATTTTACGTGAATATGAATGGGTCAAACCAATGATGAAATGGTTCTATACCAATACCGAGAAAACCATTACCGAGAATGCACATTACCGAGAATGCCATTACTGAGAATGGACATTACCGAGAATGGACATTACCGAAAATGGACACAACCGAGAATGGACATTACCGAGAATGGCCAATGTCAAGAATATAGCTTACTGGGGCTGACGTTGTCGAGAAATTTATACCTGAGCATCGACACCGAACGTGGCGACGCCGTGATGCACACACACGACCTGTGCATATGCATAACATGCCTGCATTGCATAAATTGCATTCATGGTAATGTCCATTCTCGATGGTGTCCATTCTCGGTAATGTCCATTCTCTGTGGTGTCCATTCTCGGTAATTTCCATTCTCGGTGGTGTCCATTCTCGGTAATGGTTTTCTCGGTATTGACCGGACACCTGATGAAATCGTCTGTCCCCGTGTCTGAGATTTCAACTATTGTATATTGTCTATTTGTAAAATGAAATCTTTACTACCAATATGCATGCCAATTAGCAAGCGGTCGTAATGTTTGCAATATTTGCATCGCAGACAATAAGGTTTCTTTGAATGACCATAGGCCATCTTCGTAAATGACGAGTCATAAACGATTTCCCGTACTTGCTTGCATCGGGTATCCGGTCTTTTCCTAAAGATTGTACAAGAACTCATTTTCTGAAAATATATAGGGTCGACGCGTGTCATCTCGCTGAATCCTGAGATGTAAATCGACAATTATAGGGGATATGAAAGTTAAGACGAGCCTATACACATCCATTCGATTTACATGATTGATCATGTTTCAATTCCAGATCATTATGGAGGTTGAATGTTCCGGCCAATTCGCGGTTGTCATTTTGAGCCACGGCTTTACAGGAATACGTGGCAGCGCATATCGCGTCGTCACACGGTAACCTATATAAGTGGCCAAAGTAGTCATTGCTGGTATACTAGGGTTGCCATACGTCCGGAATTTCCCGGACATGTCCGGAATTTCACTGTTAAAACTGCGTCCGGGAGGAATTTCTAAAATATGCCTAAATGTCCGGAATTTTGAAGGCTTGAACTAAGCTCATATTTTTATTTTGTAAATCAATCTAAATAAGACTACTTTTGGGCAGATTTTTGCTACAAGAAATTTTTCTTCGCGCTGCGCGCAATTTAGTATAATATATATTGGTTTTAATATGTGGACTACCGCCCTCGCTAAAACTGCGATCAAAAAATAAATAAAAAATAACATTCATTTACAAAAAGAAGTGTAATTGTAATCGCAATTACAAGATAACGGTATTCATAGAGTCGTCATTTTAGGTCGTTTGGATGCTTTATTCAAATATGGTGGTTCTAAACCTGGGGGTAGTTTGCCTTTATTCCGGGGTTCGCGAAGATGTTGAACGTAATTAGCTTCCAAAATAGGCTGTGAGTAAGTCTGGGCAAATGTGCTCATCAAATTTTGAGCTGGGCCACGACACATTTTCAAATTGGAAATGGATTCGCCACCATAAAAGGTCGGAAACCACCGGGTGTGCGGTGTTTGTATAGCTCAGTGGTGAAGTACATACCGCATTAGGCTGATAAATAATCTCATCACTGCGACATGAACATGACGTAACGATGTACAATTACGGCCCTTGCATTTTCGAAGTCATCATCCTACAACAGCTCTATACTACCGCCGACTCTGATTATGTGGGCGGAGAGAGGATTAAAATTATACAGTAATATATGGAAGAACCTATATTTTTGACACAATTCATTCAAATCATTTAACGACCAGATGCATATAGTAAACCCCCAGAAGTCGCTTCGAATACCCTACGATGGGCCCAAAATCAGTGTTTATTTGGGCGGGACGGGGCTGAGAATATGTGGGTTCGGCCCAGGTTACAACATACAATACACGGTTCCATACTATTACCGAGAATGCTATTACCGAGATGGACATTACCGAGAATGCTATTACCGTGAATGGACATTACCGAGAACGGACATTACCGAGAACGGACATTACCGAGAACGGACATTAGCGAGAATGGCCAATGCCAAGAATCTTGCTACTGTAACTGACGTTGTCGTGAAATTTATACCTGAGAATCGATACCGAATGTGACAACGCCGGGATGCACACACACGACCTGCTCATATGCATAACATGCCTGCATTGCATATATTGCATTCTCGGTAATGTCCATTC
>ATSW01051055.1:0-10944 GCA_000444245.1 Botryllus schlosseri | reverse complement strand
GAACAGAACGTGTACATTCATATTACAGAAGCCTAGGACATCGTGTTATCATGATGTGGGAATGTCACTGGGATATCGCTAAACGTGAAAACTCCGAAATCGCTCAATTTATAAACAGTGTTCGACCTCGATTGATTCGCAACAAGTCACTAACAGCTCATAAGCTAATTGAAATGGTGTTAGATTGAACGTTCTTTGGGGCTTTATCGGTTGATATTTACACTCCTTCCCATTTGAAAAGATATTTTTCTGAACTGTGTCCAATATTCAAAAACACCCTTGTCTCACGTAACGACTTGAAAGGTCACATGAAGCAATTTGCTACTGATCACAACCTATTACCAAAACCAACGCGTATGTTGGTTGCATCGTACTATGGCCAGAAAATTCTTTTGTCATCGACATTGATAAAATGGTATAAAGAAGATGGTCTAATTGTTTCACGGGTATACGAGGCAATCGAGTTTAAAAAATCAACTTGTTTTGACGGATTCGCAAAAACTGTCTCTGACGCTAGACGTCTAGGTGACCGGGACCCAGACAAAGAAATTATTGCCTTGACTCATAAGCTATCAGGCAACTGTGCTTATGGGAAGATGATAATGAACCCCCTCAAATTTAAACGAACCAGTTTTTGTGATAAAAGTCAATTGCAGAGAAATGTCAATGATCCGCTTTTTGTGAATGTAGAAGAGTTGACCTCTAATTTATACGAAGTAACCAAAAGACCTAAAAAAATAAAATGGAATACTTGCATTCACGTCGGGTGGCTCGTCTATCAAAACGCGAAACAGCAATTACTATCGTTTTTTTACGACTGTCTCTGTACGTAGTTTGACGACAGGCAATGGACATCGGCAATGTGTGACACAGACTCGATCTATCTCGGGCATTCAGCTTCTTTCGATGATATGCTAATCCCAGAAAAAAGATCTGAATTTTATCTGAATTATGAAAAATGGTTCCCACGATATTTTTGTGACCAACATAGAAATGAGTTCCTGTCAAACCCAATCTCATTCGATAGAACAAGACAATGCTGTAAAGATGTTTATGCATACTTTCTACGCCAACCCGGTTTGTTCAAGGTCGAATACGAGGACGGTACTGCATTTTGTGGTCTCCAATCAAAAAATTACTTTTGTGATGGTCCAAAACAAAAGTATGCCTTGAAAGGTCTTCAGAAATCTGGTCAAGTAAATTTTGAAACATTCCTTGAAGTATTGACATCTCAAAAACCTATGGGAGGTCATAATAGAGGTTTCAGAGTTCATAATAACGGCATCTACACGTACCAGCAGCATCGCGATACCTTGTCTTATTTTTACGCCAAGCGTCATGTTCTGGATGATGGTGTCACCACTATTCCGTTGAATCTGTAATGTGTAGTTGCTTTTGTATATTTCTGATCATGTTTTTTCTTGTTTTTCGCAGATGAATAGTGCAAGTTCTTTCATCAAATCTGTTTTAATAGAGTTAGATCTGGATACTTTGCATAAGCAAACTATTGGATTGGATCAGGATTTAACGCAACACTCTATTGTTGGGACCCAGGACGAACCACTCACCGGTACGATATCCGACCGTCATTACAGAGAGCGCTTGAATCAGCTCGAACAAAGATGGAACTCTATTCGAGAAATATGCATGGAAGCACTACCACAGCTCCGATTCCCAGACCGCAAGCTACCGAGCGATCACCAAGACATTTTCAATCGAGCCAAGCTGACAAATTATGTCGTTTTGGGTAAAACCAGGACTTGGATTCCACTTTTCGATAGGGAGGAAAAAAGAGCCAACTTCAAGAATTGTATGCGTGGGCGTTCCTTGCAGTTTTTTCTCGATCAGCATCGTGCCGCCAACTCTAGAAAACGATCTCATTCAGACTCGGAAAGCAGTGATGCTGGAACACAACCTTCTGAATTGAGAAATGATGGCTTCCCCGATAACTATAACTGTGCCGATCCCAATTTGTGATATTTTTCTGTTTAGTGATAATGCTCATCAATTTTAGATGTTCAAATGTAATATCTGATCGGGTTAAAGACCAGATTTGTGCTCGGATGGTTAATGTATTTGTGTTTTGTTTTACAGATGGCTACTAACTACTTAAAATCTATACTGCAACATTCCAACCTGGATCAACTACACGACAAGACACTGCGCCGTTATCACGATGGCATTCAAGTCGTCGACATGTATTTGAGACATGATATGTCGAATGAATTCTACAATCAATGCATTTCAAGCCAACGCCATGATTTAGAACAATGCTCCCAAGGTGAGATAGCATGTATGATTTTGTGTTCTCATGGTAGACATTTTCACAAATAACTTTCCGACGCAACTCTAGTATCATTTTCATGTCTAGACTGGGAACAACTGCTCGACGACCTTCAAAAAGCCTTCGTGACCTTGCAGCTACCCTTGACGAAATTACAAGGCAGTGATGAGGACTTTGTCACACGCGGCAAACTACTGAATCGAACTTTACTGGGACTATACATCCCACTTGAGGATGAATACAACAGTGGGTTTTCCCAGTCCGCAGACTCGTGATATATATATAAATACATTCGTTTTTCGAGTTTGAATAAACAGCAACATGGAATTGAAGCACCCTTTCTCGTTCATCTTATCCGGACCATCTCGTAGTGGTAAAACTACTTTCATAACTAAACTGATCAAGAATGCAGCCTCAATGATCAAACCTAATATTTCTAGAATCGTGTACTGTTATAATAATTACCAGAGTATTTTTGAGACCATGCCACAAGTTGAATTTTACAATGGATTGGAGATTTTGGAAGATCTTCAATCAAGTAATGAGGACGTATTGATAATAGTTGATGATTTTATGACCCAGACAGAAAAATTGGTAGAATACTTTATACGTATAAGTCACCATGGTGCCGAATCAATAGCGTTCTGTACCCAGAATTTTCATCATCAGGGTAAAGGAGCCCGGGACCTCAGTCTATCGGCTATGTATGTCTGTCTGTTTAAAAATCCTAGGGATCAAAATCAAATATCCGTGTTGGGGCGTCAGATCTACCCAAAGTCCAAGTTTCTAACAGAATGTTATAGAGACGCTGTCAAGAGACCTCATTCGTATTTGTTCCTGGATCTGACGCAAGAGTGCCCCGACGATAGGAGAGTTATGACCAATATATTTCCTGGTGAAACATTGACTATTTACACTCAACCGCTATAAATACCGGGGTGTACGCTGTTTTGGTTTCAAAATGATTCCGCGCAGAACAAGAGAGCATTTGCCAACATTAGCATTCTTGCACCAAGCTAAACCCGCGATACGCAAGGAAATTTTATCTGGGGCTAGTGAAGGTCTAATACGTTGTATTTGTGAGTGTGCAAAGAATTTATTACACGGAAATATACCACTTTCACCGTCCCGGAAGAAACGATTGTGTTGCCATAGAAACATTTTAAGGAAGCTTATAAACAAAGACGTTTCATTGCGCCGTAAGAAGACTCTTGTTACTCAACATGGAGGCATGTTTATGTCTCTAATATCAAGTATACTTCCAGAGTTACAGGATTGCTTGGGAATTTATTTAAGAAATGACACATTTTAAGAAAATATACGTCACACCGAATCCAGTGAACCATGTCGACATTCAAAAACTGAATTCAGATATCGATAAACGTATATATGAAATATTACAAATGAATATTCCGCGAGATCAAAAATTAGCGTTATATAACGACGCGTTGAATCGGTTCCAGAACAGACACGATGTTCTGAATCAACCAATGAAAATTGATGTACCAGATCAACCGAACCTGTTTTCTAATGCTGAATTGGACGCGTTACGACATATGATAAAAATCAAACCCGAATCTTCTAAGATCCCCGTACCGAACCAGTCACCTGCTAGACCCAGAACCAAAATCACTTCGCCCCATGTCACAACGAAAAGGGGACGGTCAATCAAGACACCGTCGCGATTCAAATGGAGCGTTTACTGAATATTTCGCTCCGGATCGACCCGGTAGCTATCGCGGAGCGTATGTATTCGGCAGGGGGCGCAATAGAGCCGCGGTAAA
Source organism: Botryllus schlosseri (assembly GCA_000444245.1). Lineage (NCBI taxonomy): Eukaryota > Metazoa > Chordata > Ascidiacea > Stolidobranchia > Styelidae > Botryllus > Botryllus schlosseri. Next base: position 6,876 of record ATSW01051055.1, on the reverse strand, counting down.
GGACTTTCTTAGGCGACGCGAGGCCTATACCAGACACTTCCCTGTGCGACAGAAGTTTCAACGTCCAAAAGTAATTACATCAGGTTTAGGTGTCCAATATCAAGCTGACCTCATGCACATGGAAAACCTAGCACCGGAAAATGATGGATTCAAATACATATTATTGGTTGTGGACATATTCAGTAAATTTCTATATCTTTTCCCGCTTCGAGATAAATCTGCAAAGGGTGTTATTCGATGTTTCAAAGAAATCTTTACACAAATTAAACCACACATCATTCACAGCGATCAGGGAACTGAGTTTACAAACCGCTCCTTCCAGAGTTTTTTAAAACAGAACGGAGTAAAACACTTTTTCACACATAGCGAATTGAAGGCGTCTATAGCCGAGCGTGCCATCAGAAGTGTGAAGTAGATACTATTCCGGTACTTTACACATAATAAAACGTTAAATTACATCAATGTTTTATCGGAAATGTGCCTAGGATTTAACTTGACCTACCATACCAGTATAGGCCGCGCTCCAATTGATGTTAATCTTTCAAATCAAGAGGCTGTCTTTCATCGATTATACGGTGATATCACACCAAAGCAACCAACACTATCCGTTGGCACCCCTGTGCGGATTTCAAAAACACGACAGCGATTCGTAAAATCAGCATTGACTGGTTGGAGCGAAGGAATAATTTTCATATCGAAATGTTTTTCTGGGGACCCGGTTAGTTATCAACTGAAAGATTATGCAAACGAAATTATATTCGGTCGTTTTCAACGCGAGGAAATTCAACCTGTAATTATTGATAATGACATTTTCAACGTCGAAAAGATTCTGTCTACACGTAAGAAAGCTGGAAGAACTGAGTATCTGGTCAAATGGTCTGGATACCCCGAAAAATTTAATTCGTGGGTTTTGGATTACTATATAAAGCCTTGAGTAATGTTTTATATTGTAAATATGGATTCCCAGTCCACGACAAGTCGCGTTACTGAATTCAAGGTTGAAATAAAAAATCAGTGTGTATTTGTCGTACAAATTTTTATGTTAGTCGGAATAATCATTTTTTCATTATATCAAATTTCTGTGAAACCCGATCGCGAAATATATTTAACGCTGTTATCGAGCTGTCTAGGGTATTTACTCCCACAACCGTCTCCACATCGTGTGCGCTGAGAATACAATAAAATGCTGTTAACTTTACCGTCCAATGCTAGTATGTCAATTTTTGAAAATGCACCATCAAATTTTGAAACAGAACTCTACAGCGAACTAGAAATGCCACAACACGTCGTCGGTCTTTCTGAACTAAGTTTTGAAAACAATTTTCAACCCCGGATTGAAGTGGCAAGAAATACTATAGGGTTCAGATTTGGTGATGAAAATTCAGGCGTCAAGCAATATTATATTCCAGAAGGGTCCTATCACAATATCGCGGAAATGCTAAAATCTTTTGAAAAATACTACATGGGTGAAATATTCATCATTCAAGGATATGACGAGTTCAGAATCGCTTTTCGATATTTACCATCGCACAAAGTTAGACACACGCGAAGTATATCGACAAATAATAACATCCCGGGTATGATTACAAGACCGAAAGACCTTAGCGCCGAGAAATCAATAGAGACTTACGGATTGTCACCTATTGGCCCCGTGTTGAGCAAATTAGCTTTTAAGCGCGTATATGCCCCGCATTACACTATGCCGATAGAATTCATATTTTCCCCTGCTGTGAAATTAGATCGCATCGATCAAATTTATGTCTATTCTGATTTGATTCAGCCACGACCCCATGGTAATCAGTTACAGCCACTCTTACGAGTCATCACAGTAACATGTGAACCAAACCAGAATCAAACTAGTGTCTTTCATAAACCCTACTTTTTCCCGTTGACGAAAAACAATTTTCGCCGAATAGGAATATATTTACATGATAAATTTGGTAATCCAATTAAATTTCAAAAAGGACCTGTCACTGTCAGTCTTTTATTCCGCCGAAAAGCTGTGGACGCGATATGACATACGTCACAATTTCTGGTGATCACGCGGAATTCTCAGTAGACCTTACCAAGACTATCATTTGCAATGAAATCTCACTTATGGACATAAGCTTTAATGTTGAGTTAAACAATCAAATTATAATAAAAGGTTGTGATGAAAAACTTTGGGAGTTTCGTAATTCACAACAATTACTAGATACATACCTTACCCCTATTGGAAATTATGCTACGCCGAAACAGTTGATGCATAGGATTTTATCTGAAAGATTTGCGTATAATACTGTTTATAACATAGAGAAAATCAGTGGAGAACTATTCCGAATTCTAACCCCGATGCATATTACAATCCACCCCGGCATTATTCTAGAAAAATATTTCAATGTCACACGCGACCTAACATCACGGTTATGTAATTCCACATTAATCAGGTGTAAACCGGTGTCCACTGAGATAAGATATCTTTTTGTTTATTGTGACTCTGTCAAGCATCGTCACGTGGGTGATTATATGAGTCAACTACTTCGCGTTATTCAAATCAAAACCACTCCACGTTACCGCGAAGAGATCATTTATGAGAAACCGATATATTTTCCAGTATCAACAAATCACATCCAGAATATAAAAATCTCCATTAGAGACCAATTCGGTCAGTTGATCCAGGGTATACACACTACGTTGACACTTCATTTACGATGATTTTAACGCTGACCAATTCTAGGAATGGTATAGGTTTCCAACACTGGCTGTCCACTGTTAACGAAATCTCTACGAGATACCGTGAGATAGCGCTTATGGAGATGAATATGACATTGACCAAACCTATACCAGGACGACATTTGTTTGTCTATTGTAATATTATCAACCCACGATTGGTCGGAGACACATTAGCCAATTTACTCCGTGTCATCCCGTTACAAAATAACACCATGTCACAAAATTGGATATCAACGAATCCATATTATTTTCCGATATCGCAAGATGTAATACACTCCGTTTGTATTTCACTGAGAAATGAATTTGGTGACCCTATAAATATAGACAACCAATCATTGCAAGTCACATTTAACATTAGGAAGCAATTATGAAAGTTGTGTACACCTGCGACCATCACTCGGTATACAACCATTATAATCAAACAGGGAATGGATTTGGATATTTCGCCGGTGGCCACCAAACAGGGTCTGGTATTGGTAGCTTGTTTAAAACTCTTGGTAGTTTCGTGACCCCTGTTGTGAAATACGCCGGTGGACAATTGTTAAGTACCGGTGGTGAGACAGCCGGAGATCTTTTGAACGGACACTCCATTAAGTCCAGTGCCCTCAAAAGAAGTAAGCAAGCTGGGACTCGCGTTATTGATCGAATTTTGAAACCCACCAATGGTATAAAAATAAAGAAAAATACTAAATCAAACACTTCTAAGAAGCGACGCCGCAAAGAGAAGGACATCTTCGATTAATATGATGATGCATCAAGATTCCCGAGAATGTCATAATAACGGATTAAATATATTTAGTGTTCCTCATACCCAAACCTCGATAGAGAATTCACAATATGTCATCGTTAAACCACACAGTCTGGGAAATGTAATGGAAATTTCATTACTTAAGACAGACAGATACATCGACCTGCAAATTTCATTCTTACGATTATGCCTAAAGCTTACTAAACACGATGGAACAGATTTAGCAGATGCCGCGGAGATAGCATTTGTCAACAATATATTAGATTCTCTTTTCAAACAAATTGATGTAACTATCGGAAATGAAGTAATCACCAACTCATACGCTTTGTATGCGTGGCAATTGTCTATCTATCGACTGTTGAATGACACACCCGCCGGGTCTAACAGTTTTATCCGTGGTCAGGGCTTCCACAAAGACACCGCAAAATTTATGGATACTATAGGCCAGGGGTTCTCAACCCGCGGCCCGCGGGCCGCATGCGGCCCGCAGAGGTATATTTTGCGGCCCGCGGCCTCTTTCATTACGAACACAATTACTACTGGCCGAGCATTGTAGCATATTAATTTAGCTTCCTAGCTCTCTTATCGCACCGTCGCTGTTTCGTTTGAATACCCAATTATTTGACGTGTTCTGGTCTCTTGATATGTTCTCGAGTTTAGATTGTTATTGTTCTGAATCAGTATTGGTATGGACCTTCAATTTTTCACTAGTCTTCGCGCACTCACCGACTCACCGCGCGCTCCCTTGGACAACAGTGCGTAACGACTGAAAGAAAGGTCATCACTTCAGCTTTTTTTGTGCGCGGCACAGATTTTCTGTGCTTGGCGACTTTGTCAGCAGTGTGCGGCCGCGCTCGCGCGCAGCTTGAATTTGCTTTCTCATATATAAATGGAAAACCTATATTTGTCATATTTGTCGAAGAACAGTTGTCGTAACGAAGCATAGAAGCTTAAAACGATACCATTAAAGTTTATTCTAGGTTACATATCACCTGATCTTAGAAAAACGTTACTATACCTAGGCGTCAAGCCCAGTAATACGTAGTCCGAGGAATTATTAAAATTGCCGACGACGTTACAGACGCTTTGGAATATCGCTGAACCCAAGAAATCTGCTAGAGAAGGTGAGATTTCACTAATACTTTAACATACTGTGCGAATATTCGCTGTTTCCGGGACTCAGCAGCAATGTTTCCTCCAAGCTGGGCACGTGCGCAAATGCGCAGTGATGACACGATCTGTGCGCACAGAAAATCTAAGTTGCGCACAAAAAATATGATGACCTTTTTTGTAGTCTTTACCTACGGTTGTCCAAGGGTATGCGCAGTAAGTTGGTGAGTGTGCGCAGACTCGTCAAAAATTAGAGGGAACACTGCTTAGCAGCAAGGACAACATTACCTGACAAATTTTGAAGCTAAAGTTGTCCGATTCAACCGTGACCAGAAGAGTAGCCAGTCGACATTTTACCGCATGTTCTGAAACACGTTGCCGCGTATACTACCTTGGCCTAGCATTGGACGAATCCACCGACTTCACAGACATTGCATAGTTAATTTTGTTGGTGCATTTTATCAGAACGGACATATTTGCAGAAGGAATACTGGCATGGCAAACGTGGAGAGGTGGCCAGCGAAAAACATCAACTTGACAAAGTTGACTTCTGTAATTATTGGTGGAGGGCTCCAGCCATGGAAGGAAAGGACATGGGTTAATTCACTAATTGGTTTGCTCAGAAATAACCCCGAAACGCCAGACTTCTTCTCATTTCACTGAGAGCTCAAAGTGATAATGGCCTCTGTTGTAACAAAAAAGTGCCTGTGTTGTGACGCACAAGGCCTAAACGGCGATAAATGTCGCAGTAATACCGTGTGTAATAATATTAATAAGGTACATATACCGACTTGGAAATGAATGCAATGCATGCTCCATGAAGTGATTTACTTGCGACGCCGGAAGATACATATTCTCACAAAAAACAGCGATTGAAAACTTACGAACGCTGTCCATTAATGCTTCGAAATGCATAAAAATGGACTAGACGCCCGTATACGACTAATAAACAGGCTCCAGTAGCCTAAATTTAATAGAAGCTCACAAATGCATGGTAATAATGTTTTGCGGCCCGCAGCGTCTTTTGCGGGCAAAATGCGGCCCGTTGTACATGCGAAGTTGAGAACCCCTGCTATAGGCGATGAAAACACAGGGTACGTAACGCGAAAAGGTCTTACGAAAAGTAGTAAAGCATTGGAGTTGATTGGTAAAATTCGAATGGGACTTTTCGAACAATCAAGTTGTATGCTGGATAATGTCGATATGAAATTACGATTCACATGTAACGACGACAAATTCTGCCTTATTGGAACCACCGAAGACGTGAAAATTGTAATCACGGATATGCAACTATATGTCAAGCAAATAAAAATTGCAGAGAGTGTCAGCTTAGCTCACAAGTCGATATTACAGAAATCGAATGCTAAATATCCATGGTCTCGTCTTCAAATGTCAACTCATACATTCGCAGGGGGACTGACGAAGCTTGACCGTGAGTTAGTTAGCGGGACTTTGCCGAAAAAAATTGTAATTGGTTTGGTGGAAACCACAGCGTTTAACGGGGCTAGAAACAAAAATCCATTCAACTTTAAACATTATGACATTCAGAATATGTCATTGGCTGTTTGTGGTAATCAATTACGAGGCAGAGAATTTCATTTCGATAAATCAGGGGGTTTAGAAGGTTATATGATGCTCTTTTCTGAGACAGGGAGGTGGGAAGGTGAGGCACCTTTAAATATATCACCTACCGACTATATGAACGGTTATACTCTGTTCGTGTTTGATTTGACCCCAGACAATAGCTTAGGGTGTTATCAACTACACAAAACCGGAGCCGTACACCTGGTTTTGACAACCTCCAAGCCCCTACAAACGTCTGTGACATTGCTGTGCTTAAAAGAGTACCAACACCTCTTACAACTGAACCAGAAAAGACAGGTCGTGGAAATATGAACACGGATGAGATTAATAATATTCTCTTCAATCATCCTGACACGAAAAATCTATTCATAGGGACTTACGCTGTGGATCAGCTACCGAAAAAACCAGTTAACCAGAAATTTGCTGTTGTCATCAATTACGACGAATCAACGTTACCAGGTTCTCATTGGGCGTGTGTATATACCGATAACTCCACTCATTTTTATGATTCGCTTGGTTTCCCACCCCTAAAACCTCAGATAGTCGAGTTTCTAGGTCCAGAGGACTTCAGCGTTACTAGACAACAGCTTCAAAGTAAAAAATCTCATATGTGCGCTGATCATTGTATTTCATATTTGATTAAAAGATCTCAAGGTTTTTCAACTGAACAGTATCTAAATTATTTTGGTGATAAAAAATATGAGAATGATAAAATTGTTCGT
>KE600156.1:0-17077 GCA_000444245.1 Botryllus schlosseri | reverse complement strand
CGAATCGGTCGCTTTCGAGCAGCAGCAACCATAAATGTTTTCCACATTCATCTGTCGATTACCGATTTCTAAATATTCCTTGCATCTGCAACTACAATCACACCAGTTGCATATCTACACATCTACTTATCAAATACGCAAATCCAGACCCAGGCTACTCAACTGTCGGACCACGGTCCTAATGTGGACTTTTCAGAGATGAAACGGGACCTAATCTCTCTCATAATTTACTGGGTCCGTTATCCATTATCAATAAAAATGCCTATTCACCCACCAGCTATACTAACAGTACAATAAACACATTTCGATTATTGCTTTTGCTGTCACCGCTTTATAACGTAGGTTGCATATAGTTATACCGTATTACATTTGTATGACTGTGAATTATTTCATGAGAGTTATAACGGACTTGAGCAAACTTTAAACTCTTGTCACTGGACCATTGCTGAAAATAGTTTAGTAGCCTTTATCTATACCAATAGTGCCTCCCTACACTATCTATGACAACGCTTTGGCAGGAGTAAAGCAGCTATCTTTGGTTACATGAGCTGACTGAGCTACGCTGACAGCGCAACAAATTGTAAGGCATCATACAGATACACTTTACACTACAGATTGCAATTGCAACACGGATATATTTCTATCAATACAAATATCGCGGTGTTGAGACGAAACAAGCCTGCAGCCTGGACTTATATACAGCAGCGAACAATAACCAGATATCACAGCTTTAATGTTTCCGCATCAATATCCAGCAGAGGCTCATCGCGAAATAACTCTGTACCTGAGCAGAGGACATTTCCTACGCGAGGCTACGCTTGTTGTCATCTCGAATTCAGCGCGTAAGATTCTGAAACGCAGCCACGCAGGTGATTCATTTCAATGTGACGCATCCCGAAGAAACAAATCATATCTGTTACTGCTGGCGTACCAACTCTTCCGGGTCAGTACACGTTAATTATGCGCATTGGGGGACTTACATGTGGTCAGATCAAGGACAAGCGTGTCTATATCGAAGGAATGTAAAGGTCACGGCCATTGCCGATTTACAAAGCGTATACTCCAATCATACATGATTGACAATGTAACATTGATTTTATTTTTAACCTGACTGATTTAACCAGATTTGGACAGCGAAGTAATTCTAGCTGTTTAATTAAACTAATTAGAGCGAAAAACCGGTAATCTAATTCCAATCTAATTCGCGAAATGTCTCTATGCTCTAATTTTAATTCAAATCTGGTTTCTAATTTTATTGAAAATGCTACAGGAGAACTAAATAGTGCGAAACGAGCCCAGCTTGATGTACAAAAATTTGCCATTCTCAAACTTAAGTGAATTAACTGATTTGATATAAACTGAACTTGATTTTTGTTGGATCCCTTTTTTGCGAATTCAGTAACTTTCAATTCTAATCTAATCTGGAAAAACTGCAATAGAATGAAAGTGATGATCATGAAATTATTGTCGTATTTGTATTTGTTCAATAAAATATTATAACTTTTGTGGTGACTATGCCCGTTGCCCATGTAAGAGAGCACAGCGTTGAACTGATGTAAAAGTTTTAAGAACGTGGTTGTTCGACTGTGTGGTCTATTTTATCTCTATATTGTGCTCATGCGGACCGCGGACCGAAATTTGAAAAGTTGATCCGCTTTGAGGTGGAGACCCCTGGAATACACACTCCGATTAAGTGACGCAACGGCTGCTAAATATTAGGGTTGTCGTATTTTGGAAATCTGAAAAGAGGAGCCTTTTTCAAAATTTTCAGACTTGCAATACCGGAGGAAATTCCTGAATTAACGGTCACTTCAGTGCTGATTTACTGTATACCAGTCGAATTTTGCCCTAAAGTTGAGAATTCTCAAAAATGAGGACAGAATCTCAAGAAAGAGGAAATTTGGGCGTCCTCCGCGAACACTTTAAAAAAGAGGACAAATCCTGTTAAAATACGTATGATAACCCTACTAAATATCTAATCTCGATCTCAACAATGCTAACAAATTGCATCTGGTTCGGTATTCTGCACTTTGACATAAATACAAAGGCACTCTACTTGAAGGTTACTCCATCGTTATTGCCGGTATCACGAATAGAACCGGACAAAACGATAGACCTGCTCATAGTCTGCTCGCGTGGCTCTAGGCATACGTCATTCGCGAGTGGGTTCAATAAATTGTATAAACATGTCTACAGTGGTCCTATTGTTGCGTCATAGACGGAAGTGAGAACAGAACTATATCAACAGAATTTGGGACCGCTTCTTTCAAGCCCGGAATTAGTCAGGTCGCGTGATGATTTATTGAGTGCAAACAAGATTCGAGACCAGAACCAAGAAATACGTTAGAAGTAGAATTCGAATCATAGCAATACACATTTTTTTCGAATTAGACTAGAATTAGAATTATAGCTACATAGATTTTTTTTCAAATTAGATTAGAATTAGAATTACTGAATCAAGTCCAGTTCATAACAGATCAGAGGTCATTCCAATAAGAATGAGAATGGTAAATGTCTCTACAGCAAGCTTAACTCGTTTCGCACGGTACAGATCTCCTGTAGCGTGTTCAGGAAAACCAGAAATTAGACTACAATTAAGATTAGAGCATTAACCATTTTCCAAGTCTGGTCTGAAGCAGTTTAATAATACATGTAATGAAACCTGTACCTTTGTTCAGCACGCGCAGCAGAGCGGGATGCATTATGACGTCGGGAGGATTGTGGTGCACAGCTACTTTGTCTGGTTTGTCTTTTTCGGAAATCCCGCCGCCTGTTAAGAAGACAAGGTGTAGTGGACTAGTGGTTATTAGTATCGTATCACACATTGAATAAAAATATCGGTATCGATCATTACGGATCAATACATCTGCAATTTTTGTGACGTCACAGCATAGTAGTTTGTAGATGCCAAGATAAATTTGCACGGGCGGCTGTTGCAGCATGTTACGTTATTAGGCCGTTTGAATTTTCGCAGTCGCAGAATCACTTGTGTACAATTGGATGGTATATTCATACTGAAATAAACCCAACTATTTCCAGCGGACGCTCGTCGGGTTTATTCATTAGTTCTCTACCTCCAAGAATATCTTGAACAATTACCTGTCACGAACAAATCGTCCCATCGGCCCGACCCGATCGGAGCTCCTTCGAAAATTAAGGAATGCATCCGCGCCCTGCGCGGATCGAATTTGCTCTTTTGGTGCCTCCTGTAGTAATAAATTAAATTGAATGACAATGAATAGGACGTTATATATTTTGTCCGTGATGATTTTGCGGCATATACACCAAGTCATTATATAAATGCACATGATCTGCACATATCAGGGTTGTTCAAAAATAACGTTTTTTCTGTATTCCGGGTAGTCACTGATTAAATTGTTAGGTTGCCTATAAAAACGCGGCACACCAAATTTGGCTCGATTCCTACCGGTAAATGTGAACGCACAGCAGTTTGAAAATTATTAATTTATTATAAAAAAATTTTAAAGAAATTGTCAAATTTCACTGTCGACCACGTGAAATTGTTGAATCGTCTACAAAAACGACGGAAAACAAATTTGACGCAACTCCAACCCGCAGAAGTGAAGTTATTTGAGTTTTTCGTTAATAGTTCTCAGATTCCCCACCGTCCAGGCTATTTTTGCGAATCCAAAATTTTCAACTGCAATATAACTTCGCTTCTACTGGTTGGAAGGGAGCCAAAATTGTTAAGCATCGTTCTTCTTTAGTTACTCGCATGCTCAAAGCTCATCACGGTCGAAGCCTAATCGAAATTTGACGAACCCGGACCCGGACGGGGCTCATGCACTTTCGGACCAAAAGCTATTTTCTCCATAGGACAATATGTACGTTTCTCTGAATTTGGTCACTTTTCAACTAGAACTAGAACTACTCAAACAGTAGCTGGTTAACCGTTAATGGGGTTCATCGGATTGCGGCTGTGTGAACTCGTCAGTCGACAGATGCTAACCGCTGATATTGATTTATACTAAAGTCGTAAACTTCATGAAATTGCGCAAACGTGCGTTGCCAACACGGGAGCAGCTTTTCCTACGTGTCGATAATGAAGGGGTCTAATTAAAGTTGGCATTGATATAGGAAGATTTATTCGTTGAAATCTAGTATAATCGTTGAATTGATGTTTTGAGTGCATGGTTGCCCGACATTCAAGCATGCGACATATTTAAAAACGACAGTTGAACATGAACATACGACACCTTAGCATGTGACTTTGTGTGTAACCCCAAAACTAACCCTCAACCCAACCCTAACCCTGAAATTAAAGCTTATATATATCATAATCCCAACCCAAACACTAAATCTATAACCCTAGATATCCGGAAATTGATCCCACATGAAATGTGTTACATGCCAGATTGCCCTACCCTAAAGTGTCCAATGCTATCACGTTAAGTAAGGTTTTTCTTCAGTTTCACTGGCTAGTCGATAAAGGTTGGCTGAAAAAACGCTATATACTTAATGTTGCATTTGAAACAAAAATCAATTTAAAACAAACATGTTTAAAACAAGGCCCTAATTTAAAACATGCTTTTTATTGTTTTTTATGTTTTTTTTAAGCCATGACGTCACGAATAATCAATTAGCCATGACGTCACGAATATTTAATAGTGATGTCATAGTGGATTGACATTGGCAATTGAATATATAGGGTAAAAATAGTTCCTTTGACGAAATATAGGTAGTATTGCTGTTGAACCGGCTAATTTTAGGGTTTCAACCATCCCATATCGATATACGTCGGCTGCATCGGGTGGTAATTGTCCGTAGGCTCATAGAACATGTTTTTTGTAAAGTAGTGACACAATTATGACATAATTTTACAATTTATACAAAACACAATTTTTCTAAAAGCCATTTTTTTAAAACACTGTTTAAAACCTGTTTTGAACATAGCAATTTAAAACACCGTTTGTTTTAAATGCAACACGATATATACCTCATAACAGTATGTACGAACTACGAAGGATGGTTCTTTTATTCCTAATTTAAGAATTTCCCATCTTAAATACTATTTTTTCAAATACTCCAATAACCACGCCTCTACTGGTTGTAATTGAGCCAAGTTTATCACACATCGTTTTCTTGAGAAAACGTTACAATTTCACGGTGTAGCCAGTAAAATCTGTTTTTTGTTTCATTTTTTTTTTAATAAATTAAAATTTTTCTGACTGTAATAGCTTCGCTTCTACAGGTTAGAATTGAGCCAAATTTGGTTTGCAGCGTTTTTTTTTAGACAATTAGACAATTTCAGGGGTTTGCCAGTAAAATATTTCTATTTCTTTTAATTGTATTTGGAATTGAGTCAAATGTGGTTTACAGCGATATTTTGCCAACCCAGCAACTCAATCAACCAGCCAGTAAAATTAGCAGAAAAGAGTTATTTTTACCTACCCCAGGTATAATTCCATACACTCCGGCTTTCTCAACATCATCAATATTTCAGCAAAAGCAATTTGATTATGAACCGACATATTGATTTCACTCAACCGCCGGTCCCTCGCCGCTCTTACTATCGATTTCAATTTACCTTTCACGATCACGGCGATTAATTAACCACGTTTCACCGCCCGGGTAAAGCGATTCGATAGTTACGCAACAAAATCCATATCGAATATGTCACTAAAAAGGCGACGCGTCGCTTTGAAGTGACACATAAACAGAGGGATCCAAAAAGCAGTACCGCTGGGATGTACCGTGTCTTGTACGAACCCAGAATATATCAAACGCGGGGTGTTCTGATGCTTATCTTATGGGCCTCGCTCACCCTAGTACCACTCCGATACGTTAATTAAGACGGGGTCGCGGACTAATTGAACTAAGCAAGTCATTTTAACAAACTTCCTCGCCAGCCAATCAGTACAAACATATTGAATGCTATATTGACATTGGAATAAACCTGAATATTTTCGGCCGACAGCAGCAAGGCGAATTAAAAAGAACATTGTATGCATGCTAGTGGTGTTCGAAAAGGACTTTTTGTCTCAAATTCTACTGGCTACTTGATGACATTGTTAGGTTACCTAATTGAAGCCTACACACCAAATTTGGTTCAATTCCAACCAGTAGCCGCATTTCTACAGGAGAAGAAAGTTTTCTATTTATTATATAAAAAATTTTTTTTTAACAAATTCAAAATTATTTGTTCACCCCATGAAATTGTTCGGTTGTCTATAGAAACGATACTCACCAAATTTGGCTCGCTGAAAGCGGAGTTATTGCCGTCGAAAATTTTTGGATTTGAATAAGATAGTATTTACGGTGACCAATTCTTTAATTATTTACTATAGATTTGCGCACCGTAAATACTACTTTATTCAAATTCAGATTTTTCGACATCAATAACTCCGCTTCCGCTGGTTGCAATTGAGCCAAATTTGGTGAACATCGTTTCTATAGACAACTGAACAATTTCATGGGGTGAACAAATAATTTTGAAATTTATTTTATGCGACTACTGGTTGGAATTGAAACAAATTTGGTGTGCAGGCTTCAATCAGGTAACCTAACAATTTTATCAAGTAGCCAGTAGAATCTGAGACAAAAAGTCATTTTTGAACACCTCTAATGCAGGCTTGTGTAAATTACCGGATTTTCAAATGCGTAACTCGAACTCGAACTACTGACCTTTAAAAATCCGCTTCTAACTAACACGCTAAGAACTAGATTGAATTTCGAAGCAACCGGTTTTTATTTTACTTTATCGGAATCGGATCGGCTTTCCACATTAACATCTGCACGAGTTTGTAATGCAGGGGTTTCGATCCGCAAAGCTCAATCCAGGCTACGCCACTCTTGGTGTGATGACTCTGAGCTAGCAATGGCCGGGAGTACATCACACAACGTACACCGGTTTCACGATTCACGCCAAACGACGACACGTGTGTTCTAGTTGTTTCGTAACTATTTCTTTAATGCGCAACTAGAACTACTCTAAAAAAAAGTAGTTACTTGACAATCAACGATTCAGATTGGTAGATTGTACAAGGCTGATTGTATTATCAACATCGAATCACAAAACATGACGAATGCAATATCAGCATACCAGATGCAAATCGCCCATACAATAGCTTACGAGCGAGATAGACCGGCCATAATCGGTATTATTGATCGTGCTCGCTACCGCGTGAACCGAGTGTGTCTTGAGTATATTTAACGTAACAATAAACAGACCTGAGTTGATTAAATAGAAAATTTTCATATTTTCAAAACAATATTATAATTAGATATAGTACACTATACAGTACACTATACAGTTCTACTGCAGCATCGTGAGGAAAACCAGAAATTAGATGACCTGCATTTTCAAGTCTGGATCTGACCACGGAGTCGGGCGTGGATAAATCAGATTAGTACGATTCGGATTGGATTTTGCATCTGAGATTTCTAAATGAATATAGTTAGATCCGAACATTTGAGTTTCAAAGGACATGGTTTTTTCACGCCACTATATTAGTGGGGTCTCGGTACAACCGGAAGATTTGGACAACTAGATAATTCTAGTATTCTAATTAGACTAATAATAGCGAAATGACGGTAATCCTATTTTAATGTAATTTGTGAAATATTTTATGTTCTAATTCTAATCTAATTTGTGAAATGTTTCTATGTTCTCATATTAATTCTAATCTAATTTGTAACAAACGGTGTATCTATAATTCTAAATCTAATCTATTTTTGAAAAGCTTCGAATTTTCTAGTCGCCAAGTCTGCACCGGATATCGGCATCATATCGATTGAAATCAGGATACGGATTTCCAACTAGGTTTCCTACAACGCAGCACGTTAACACACGGTCACGAAGCAAGACATGTACTTAATTGCGATCAGACAATGTCTACCGTCTACCTGAAACCGAATATAATACCAGTTAGTGACTGTTAAGGAGCGGATGCGGGATTCTTGTAGACAAGCACCTAGTGATTGATCGTCGATTCAACGCCCTGCAGCTTCTATTCCGGCAAATGGTTTATAATTATATATATTCGCTCAAACCTCTCATGGATTTGACATATTTGATCAGGAGTCTACATTCGTTCACTTCGACTTCATAAAACCGGAATATCGCGCTCAATTCGTGGGAAGTGGATTACCAATAAGTCAATAACTTCAGTGGTTCCCAACCTTTTTCGAATCATCGCCCCCTTATCAACCTCGACGCAAATTTTCGCCCCTCATATTTTCGGAACCGAAAAAGAGGACATATAATCCGGAAATTTGTACAACTTAACTCCGAACACTGACGAATTGACTAAAAAAGGGTCATTCTTTACGACACTACTCCCGAAATACCCGTCTCCACGTATAATCGGTGGGAGTTTACCTTTTTTTTAGTCAACTTTCGAGGCGGAAGAACAACCTGTTTTTCACGTGCATTTCGTGCCGATTTCGTTCTCTATCGTCTCCGTCGTACGATATCGCCCCCAAATCGCTCCCATGGTTATTTTCACCCGCCCTGTTTCTCAAAATCTCCCACCGGGGGGGGGTGATATCGCCCACATTGGGAACCACTGCACTATACCATGGTCAGAGACGGTGCGTAACGAAGTATTGGTACTTTTTGCCTGTGCGGAACAATTTTTGCCGACTTGTACTGCATACTTAAATGGTTACGTTATTCAGCGCACTTCCACATGAGCAGTCCTTTACCTGACATTTTTGATTTTGTAAAGTAAGTAGTAGTTTGGGATATACTGGCGTGAATTACGTGACTTTCTTGCGTGCTATTGTTATGACAACTGGGCTAAAGTTCAAAAAGACACTTTTCACATTTTGAATTTTGCAACGTAGAAAGTACTTTTGGAATATGCTTGCATCACTTTCACAGGTAAATAATCAAAACGTATTCTTACTCACGTGATCACATTCGGCGTAAGCTTTGCTTTGTACTGCGGCACCTTGGTTTTGAAACAGCACGTGCACGCGAATATCAGTAGCCCGGTGCAAACGAGAGATCCCGCCGAAATAACGATCACGATCACCGGCCAATGGGCAGCTCCAGAACCGAAGTCGGAAATCGCGTCATCAGTCATATTTTAATCACAGTGTCCAGAGTAAAAAGGCCGCAGGATGCTACTATACTCCTACATACATATTTTTTATCGACTACAGGTAGCACACCTAGAAAAAGACATATTCGTCTATAAAATATCATTTAAAACACGACGGACATTATTAATTTTCAGGGGTGTGCCTATGTAAAAAGTCTTTGTGAGTCGCAATAAATAGTCTATGCAAATATTTCTCCCCGCCAGTCAATCATCAACGACCACGTTGCATTAGATGTCAATGTGAACACTGAACAACCCTGGTTATTACACAGTGCATTGGACTTTGTCCGGCGTTTCACCATCCAGACTTGTGCAAACTAGAACTAGAACTGGAACTACTCACTTTTAGAAACTCTCAACTAGAACTGGAACAAACCACCTTTAAAATTCTGCAACAAACTATATAAAACACAACTATTCCGAAGCTACCAATTAATATTTATTTTGTCGAAATCGGATCGGCGATAATTCCGAGCCAGCAATGTCTGGAAGAACATCACGCGGCAGAACACCGGTATCACGATTCACGCCAAGGGACGACACGTGTTTTTTAGTTGGCAAGTTCGGCAACTAATATTTTTTAAATACGCAACTAGAGCTAGAACTACTCATTTTTCAAAATCCCAAGCTAGAACTAATAAGAAAACAGTAGTTAGGTGTCCGCCAACAAACTATAATGGTAGTTTGTACATGTACTGTACAAGTCTGCTATGAACCAGAAATATAATCCCCAACCTTATTCGATGATGACGTCAAAGTATGCCGGCAACTGAGCAAGCCGCGTTTCCTGTTTCTACTACTATCTCCTCACGTAAACAACAGTCATTTCAGGGGCCAGCCTTGAAGAACAATACCTATCAGAAGTTGTGTCGCTACGCATTAAAGATGACGATACTCAATAACTCTCTGGCAACTGTATTGACACGAGTACTGCACAAATACCTGCGTGCTAAGTGACTCTGATTATATCCGCCTATTTAGAAGCAATACCAAATGAACCGCACTGCCCCTTGATATCCGCCTAGCTGACATATTGCGCCGTCGAGAACGAAAGCAAGCGACGATTTAGTCGACAATATTTGTCTACGCAACAAACATGGATCATAACAACAGATGCCCGTAAGAAATGCAGGATGCCTCGCCTGGAACCCGTTTTGAGCAGAAGTTACCGGGTTAATGTAAGCTGATTGAGAATGGATAGGAGTGATCACTCAAAGGGTGTTAACAGATGGTATGCTATCTCGGCTTGATCATGCGTAACTTTTACTACAAGTTTAGACACTCATGTATTGATTCGATAATTATGCTCTAAACCAGCGGCGCTGCTAACACTAATATCCTGACTAACTTTATAGAGAAAGACGCGTTAATGACCAGCACACGACCGAGACGCCTACTGTAAGTTCAAATCGCTCGATATTTATTAACGATACGTCTTACGGTTCGAATCAGTTCACACTTTAGCATATTTATAACAACACAAATCGACAAATGGACTAGCCAGCTACGTGGAATTATTCAGCGATCACGGTAGATAGTAGAACGATATACTATACAGATTCATACACATGATTCATTCAAATTTACAAGTGTAAAGTCATGAACGAATCATGGTCATCACAATAATATTATTTCTTCCATCATTATTCACACCGTTAAAGCAGGTATTTCCGATCGCGTCAGCCTGAAAACAACGTATCGCGTACACAGATTTTTTCATCCCACCTGAAACAGATTCAGTATGAGATCTTAGTCTTCAAGGAATTGGTATCTACTTACTTATTGCCTTATCTGGTAAATGCTCCTTATCTTATCTCAAACTGTTTAAAGCATAAACTCAGTGTAAACTCTACAGGTGTATCTCAGCTCTTGCTAGACTCTGCTAGGGGGGCTATATGTGTGTGCCTATATGACATCGCCCATACAAGACTTGATAAAGCAACTATACGGAATAACTTCGTAGTTCGTATAGATGCCTTATTATACCTATGCATATCAAATCACAGACACATCGGCGCACGTCGTGCTAAAGTATCAGCCATTATGTCTACTTCGTTGAACCAAATTTCTACATCTGTACGATCTAGGCAGCCTTCACAAAAACTGCATAGAGATAAGGCTACACGCTATCACGGAGTCTAAACTGTCGGAAATAGAAATGGAATTCAATACGGTGACGTCTTCATTGCATTACGATTTGAATTGGAGTAGTCCATAAAGTACAGGTCCGAGAACAGACAGGCTTCCTGCCTTACAAGGTATAAATCGCTAAACGACTTTCATTACCAGCTTGATTTACTTGAAACAGCGAAACTCTTAGTTTTCATTCGATATGTTTCGCTGAAACTATACGCTAAGTCGATACGGCTTTACGGCGATGCGATTTTAGTCTACGAATCTGAAGAAACTTCATTTTCATACAGTTGCAACTGGATTGCAAACATTCTAAAGCCGAAGCAAAGTAAACACGCCGTCCGACTTCGATGTCCCGGAGGCGTTAAAATCCAGAGGCTTTCTAACACCGAGCAATCGCGCGAATAACGTCGGGATAATGATGGAAATGACATGTAGTTTGTTAAACCAAGGGCCTTATTAAGGCTGCTGATTTACACGCGAATGTCGGTAACTTCTTGGGTATGGTGTGATAGTTCTATTTGATACGAAAGTGGTCGGGTATACGACCAGATCACCGCCGGAAAGAAGGCCAAATAAGCAGGTCGATATATAGTAACACCACAATAAACTGAATTCCATTGACAACAGAATTGGAGCTTTGTAAATACTGGGTGCTGTCTACAAGACTTGGACAACTAGAAAATGTCCACCTTTTCCAAATTAGATTACAATTAGAACAGTAGCTTCACAGTGTCCCCAAATTAGATTAAAATTATAATTATAGCTGCACTGTTTTTTTCTCAAATTTGATTGGAATCATAATTACTGAACTCGCGAAAACGGTGCGCAATCCATACGAAATCACAATCATTACTGATGGTCTGAACCGAGTGTATTCTTCATAAGGCTATATACTCTCTACAAATCTATGCCCTGCTCTGCACTGACTACATATGGGAGAACATCAAATTATGAATGAAACTATATTTGTAAAACGGGTTTATTCTTATTCTTCTGATTGAACGCATCGAAATATTCTGTCTAGCGTAGAATATGAATTACACTTTCCCCGATTAGTTTCGCATTCGGATTCTTTCGACATCATTACAGCCGATATGTTCGAAAACGTAACACGTAACACGTATCTAAACATAGCGTTTCTCATTTCGCGTGGAATGAACGTTCGTCTCGTTCTCGTTATTCTATAAAAGTGAGTTGGTCGTACGCCAAAATAAGTGACGTTCGAAAATCCCTTGTCGACTGTCAAGTCAAGATCGAGGCGTATCAAGAATTGCAGAGCGGTTCGTGGATTCAGTACGAGATATAACGATTTTCTCGGAAACATCTGATACTAAAATATCGTCCTATCGAGTGCTAGATTGCGTATAACCGAATTCCGATGAAAAGATAAACAATCGAGCCCTCCCGCGCGCAACAACAAACAAGAAACTTGATGAAATTCAACTTTTTCAACTTTTCAACTTCATTTCATTAGTATATACATACTGAAATAAACGCGAACTGGTAATATGACGATTGCCTCTAACGAGTGTCAGCCGAAAATATTCGAGATTTGAATATACTATCCAGTTGTATATTGAAGTTCTGTACCTCCAAGAAGCTTTCCAACTTCAAATTTTTCAACAATTCGATTTTCTTACTTACTTCATTCACTGAACTTCAATTTGCAGTGAAATGTATTAAAGATGATGTGTATCGGACCCAAATAATTACGCTTGCTAAAAGGTATGCGACCCCGTGTGGATGCCAAGTTCTAATCAGAGGTAGTGAGTAACGGAGTACTTCTACCTGTACGTAGCATATTGAAATATGCAGTATGAATAGTCTATTCACTTATACTTGAGTGAAAATATACGACTTACTTAACTTCTACTTGAGTACGAACGGAGACAACTACCTCCGATTATAGCGAAAGAAATTTGGATTCGTTGGTCGTGACATTTATACCGTGAGTCGAAGTTCATGGTCAAAGGCGACATAATACACAGGGATTTGGAACACGCAATTCACAGTGCACAACCATGGTCAGAAGAGGTATCGCCAGTCTCTAGGGCTAGTCAATGGTAACTTCCTACGTGGAAAGATCCGGATTCGATAGCGGTTCGTTCGATACGAATAAAACCCTCCAAAGTGATGAATGCGCGTGCCGTGTCATCTGTATAGCTAGGCAAACTCTCTGAGTGACTTGATCCTGAGTATTAGGCATTGAGTTGAGTATCACTCATTATGACGTACCGGTTGATGAACAGCTGATTTGGAATGTTGAAATATGCACCCTTTAGCGAACACAAAGAAAATGCTCCCAGGGTCTATTTCAATATGAATATAGTATTCGATTGTATATGGAAGTTTCCTACCTCCGAGAGTCTCTTCACTCTCAATTTATCAAAATACAAGTTATGGAAACATACCGTTTTGTTGCCAATGCGATTTGAAGCGAGTAGCTATCTAGTAACGAATATTTAATGATCAAGCGGACTATCGCTCAAACTGTCACATCGCAGATCCCGTCAACCTACTGACACACTTTTTCAAGTGGCTTGTTACCGCTGATATACAACAAATTCGTAACAAATTGAAACGAGCAATCATAACGACCGTAAGAAGACGGTAAACAGAAGATTGCGATTTCTTCGCACCGGACCGCTTACTGTCTCAACACGCGGCTGATTGATATGGGCAGGTACATCGCAAATCTTGACTGATGGAGAACTCATTTGGGTGGCTTTTCGTGTCCGGTATCACCTAGAGTCGGACGCAATGTTTCGAGGATTCACTTTCACGGTTCGAGTCGAATAATGAGAGATAAGTCTTTCGAGTACTGAAGTTATGCACTAGGGACGGTGTAAACCTCGGAAAGGTTAATTTGATGAAGAACTGGAACTATATTCTGTGTTGCAACAAAAAACATAAAAAATGTAATGGACTGCATTTTAATTTTCAGAGTCATAAGCGTAAAAAAGCTAGTTTTTCTATTAAGAGCTGGTGAAAGTAGTCATGGTCAGTACTCAAGTAGAAGTAGAAGTTTCGACGCAAATTTTCGCTCAAGTAAAAGTAAGGGGTAGAAAATTCCACGCAAGTATAAATGTAAGTGTTGGTGACCTAGCTTTGCCTCGAAAAAAAACTTCTAAAACCCGCGAGATAGACGTATAACTAGTCCAAAATCATAACAGCTTGAGTATTCGGGCACTACTCAGTATGACGTCATATCGGTATGAATGATGCCAAAGTTCAGATATGTACTTTATACGCGACCACAAAGAATATTATCCCAGTTCCACATTACATTTAAGATTATTTGTTACATTGCACTTTGTTGCAACACTGTGGGTTGATAACGACAGATATGTCATTTCCATTGACCTGCCTAGCTTTGTACTACATGTTTCGTAAGTTTCGATGCGACCAGTCGAGGTTTAAAGCCTTCCGCGGTGGAAAAGAGTATCGAAACTATAATTACCTTGATAATATAACTCTTACTGAAAAGTTGGGTGTGATTACGGTACTCGTAAAATTGTATCATATACTCACTACACACAGCCACACACTTTACCCAAATTAGACTAAAATTGGAATTAAAACCACACATTTTTCCAAATTAGATTACAGCCAGAATAACAGTTGATTTTTTTTGCAAAGTTATGTTAAAATTATTATTATTATTACCGAATTCGCCAAAACTTGGACAGCGAATGAAATTCAGCTCTTATCAAATATTAGTTCATTCTCATTGGCAAGAGAATGACAAATGTCTGTACATTGAGCTTGGATAGTTTCGCACTATACTGTTCTCATGTATCATTTACAGCAAAACCAGAAATTAACTTAAAATTAAAATTAGAACATAGAAACATTTCACAAATTAGACAAGAATTAGATTACCGGCATTTCACGCTAATTAGTCTAATTATCAAGCTTGAATGATCTAAATGTCCAAGTGTGCTGCTGATCATCACTTAGTAATAAACAGAACGTATGGCACGCTGCTACTTCGTTACGATGCTTCAAATTTCGAGCCTTCTTTTTCGCGGTCATGACCTCTCGGACAGTATTACAGAAAGTCTCCCGAACGCGACACACGTAATCGCTTCAATGGATAGCTCGAGTGACCCTGCAGCGAACACTTTCCGGGCCGAAGTGATATATCATCGCGTTAGTAACGCGTTGAATGTATATTCGACGGGTTTGGTGCGAGTACTTCAACACGGTTATCCTGTTACCGAGACAAAGTCTACGTCGGGCTGAAATGATTTTTACGTATACTGAGGTTATGCGCCGAATAATTCTGCATCATAAGTGCCATTGTTATGATTTCAGGCTACGCTGTGATATGTTTACTGGCTGTATGCTCTAGTGTCGTGGATGTAGCTAATCTGGTCGACAATAGTATTACAATAAAGGAGGATGCGATATTGTTCATTATAGAATGTCAACTAATCCATGGCCCCGTCGTTAGTTGTCATAACATTCGAATTGTGAATTTAAGTTTTCATACATATAACATTAGGAGAAGTTATGTAACGATTCACGAACTCCTTTACGTCTATTACTCAGTGAAAGTTCAATAAATATTACTAGTCGCAAAAGATGTTATCACGTAGCGCACGAATTAGCAAACGTCACCAGTTTTATAACTTTTCCGTTAAACTAAAAGACAACGTTTCGATGCGAGCACATTTCCGATCGTGCTAGTTGAATTTTGCAATCGAAATGTCAAGGCGAGTAGACTCGGTGTTCCAAACACTGCTCCTCACTGCGGAAAGCTTGCAACACTACATTTCTTGATGTCCAGACTTGTGCAAATGACTGGGTTTCCAAAATGCACCGGTAGAACTAGAACTACAACGATAACTGTTCGGAACTCGAAACTAGAACTAGGACCACTCACTTTTCAAAACCTGCAACCAGAACTAGAACCGGAACTACTCACTGTTCAATTCCGTAGCATCTAATTTTTATTTCATCGGAATGGGATCGGTTTTCCACATCGATATTGGAGATATAATCGAGTTCGAAATGGGAGGGGTTTCGACCCCGAAAATTCACCCATGGCTACGTCACTATTAGTAGTGATGACTCACACATGACATCACACTGCAGAGCACCGGTGTCGCGATTCACGCCAAACGACGACACGTGTGTTCAAGTTGATCGACAACTAATTTTTAATGTGTAACAAGAACTAGTACTCATTTTTCAAAATCTGCAACTATAACTATATCTACACAAACATCAGTAGTTAGTTGACCGTCAACTAACATGATTGGTAGGTAGTTTATGTACAACTATGTTGAAATCACACAATATTACGGACTTCGTTCGTTGATGTGACGAATGTCAGCCTTGTACCATCAACACAAAACGCATCTATGGATGTCAACAACTTCAAAACTCATTAATCGCAATGCGATATTCAAAAATTCAGTTTGAAGGCGCATCGTCTGGTTACCAGATGTAGCCGATCGACCGGCCCCACGTCATAAGTGAATCTCAATTTGGCAAATGCGTATCAAAACCGTCGCCATCAATGACCCTTTATGCTCTCAGCACCTCGCGTTCCTGGAATGCCGCACGCGATTGCTTTGGCTGGCCTTTAACCGCAGCCGATAGCCCGCTGGTATTTATACGGATGGAGGAAATTAAAAAATAACTCCCGCTCAGGCGTTCGGAAATTCACAGACTGACCGTTTCAATCGAATGCATATCTGTGTTGTGATCAACTGAGAAAACGGCAGCTTTAGAAACATACACGTACTGTACAATTGAATAGTATATTCATATTGAAATGAACCCGAACATTTTGGGCTGACTGACAATCGTATCGGTATCGGCGATCTCTTCGTCCAGATAAATCGAAATCCCATGCCTGTGAC
>ATSW01050766.1:0-14459 GCA_000444245.1 Botryllus schlosseri | reverse complement strand
CACCTAATTTGCATACGTGAGGTCAAAATTTGGTCAAATTTCAGTTTTTTTAGGTCAAAAAAGGTTAGAATTTAGATTTTTTAGGTCAAAATCTTTCGTTTTTTAGGTAAAAAAAATCGCCCTAGTTATGACGAAGAGCGATACATAGAAGTTGTACCGGACTCTCCATTGACGCTTCGCGTGATTACCATGTTAAGTTACAGTAGACTGTGAAAATGTGATTACATTTAATTTTACATCAGGAAGATATAGGCAATACTGCACTTTGTTTAAAAATTCAACATGCATGTGCTCCAAACACAAGAACTCAAATTAATTAGACGAACTTCAAGTAATGATAACATGTAAAAAAAGAAATAAAAATATTATTTTGAAAAGCAGAAATATATTTCCTTTTTTCTGTCCAGAAAGCTTTAACGGTGGTCTGCTAAAACATGTTCTAACGCTTCAAAGTCAAAGATCAACTTTCAAGATTAGGGCACGTCATAGGAGCTGCTAGATTACGATACCTATCATAGTAGGGTTACCATATTTTTGTGGATCAAATTCCGGACACTCTTCAGCGTCCAATTGTGGATCTTACAATGAGTTATGAACACATTATCACTCAATATGACGTCATATTAGCAAAACTTCACCTATCGACTGTATACAGAAGTGGAGTGAAACATGGGCTTTGAATTTGGCCATCTCTAATTTGAGCTCGGGTGATTGCTTGGATCGGCAACAGATTTCTTCACGGGCCGAATGAAATCGTCTGGTGGACCTTATCCGGTTCGCGGGTTGTGTGTTTGACAGCCCTGCTATAATGTCAGATCGGTGTGGTTATCTAGTTATGTGTTGTATCCAGGTCCGAAACAACATTTTTTCAGCCCTCTTCCGCCTAAAATCACTTACCACAAGGTAATCGATGCAACTTCTTGCGCCTTACTATATGCATCTGCTTGTTAAAATTTGTGAATGAATTCTGTCAATAATATTGGCTCTTTCATATATTACTGTAAAATACAACAGTCGATTGCAAATCCGTTGGTTTCCAACCTTTTAGGGCCGCGAGCTCATTTCCAATTAGAAAATGTTCCGCGGACCAGCGCAAAAAATAATTGGCTGATTATTAAAAAAAAACAGCTTGCCCAGACTTACTCATGGCCTATTTTGGAAGCCGATCACGTCCAACATCTTCGCGATACCCAGAATAAAGGCAAACGACCACCAGGTTTCAAACTACTGTCTCTGATTAAACTAAAGCATCCAAACTAGGGCTTTGGAGCCAGAGTCGGAGTGCCCAAACCGTGCATTTTCAGTGGAATCGGAGCTCTACATAAGATTCTAGTGAAGCCGGAGCTGGTTGCAGGACAAGTAGCTCCGGCTACGATGTGTATCATAACATGCTCTGCTACTACTAATAGCTGATTTCACATAATATTACGATATTCGTCGACAAAATTAAGAATTTCTGCCTTGCAAAGTGGTCAGTAACGAAGTACTACTTTTTCGAAGTATTCAAGTAGTTTTTCTCTACTTCTGCTACTTACTCCAGTATATATCATTTATGCTACTTCTACTTCTATTTCGTAATATTTTGTGATCTACTTACTTACTTTTCGCTATTTTCAGTTTGTCAAGTAGAAGTAGCTCAATCCTCCAATCAGAAAGATAGCCTGAGGAATTTCGGGGCTGTTTTCACGGAGTATTTACATTTCATTTTCATGAAATTGGATACCTCGTGGTATGCATCAATATGAATCAAGCTCGGCATATTTCGCATAGCTCAATTTGCAGCTTTTGAAAATCCATGTGAAGGAATTACGATCGTTTTCACACTTACTAACTTACTTGAGTAGATTTGAAGTCAGTCAATTCGACTTCAAGTTGTTTTAGGTTGCTTATGGAAGGAGTACTTTTACTCGTACTTGAGTAGATTTTTTCGTCCCTACTTCTATTTCTACTTGAGTAGCTTTCTTGACTACTTCGTGACCACCTCTGCTGCTTTATTTGGACCATCTTTTCTAGCTACCGTCGCCAATTTCAATGTTATTACACAGGCTAGGCGCCAAACTCGGGTAGGCCGGATATGTCGCGCTTACTCCATGATTACTGTATTATAGGTATTCGTCATACCAGAAATCTCGTCATCAGCACAGCACCAGTGACCAATTATGTGGTTCGAAAATACTGAACATCATGTATGTTACAAAACGGGATTGATGCTTATATGAACTGAGCAATGAACTAGTTAGTAATGAGACTAATGAAGAAGCGACACCAGAGGCTAAAAACTTGACATTGCTGCACATGTTGATTTGAAGGTATGCATGCCGCACACCGAGAAACACCGTCTCCTTACTGAATTGGACGATCAAATGCACGTTCATTGTCGATAGTTTTCAATCGTATGGCGAAATCGGACAGTGTGTTATTGTGTATGCCTACGAATTGATATTCATTCCACCTCATGATTGTTTACTCCAGCAATGATTTGCCAAAAATGCTTTATAGTCCATATACAATTGTTGCGAGTCGAGCAAGTCAATGCGATGTGGCAACCCCCTGCCCCTGGTGGTGGATATAAGAGGGCAATTAGTGATTGGATGCACACATTCCAATTTGTAATCATCAATTTTGTGTATTCATTTTAGTCTACTTGATAGACTCGTATTCTTGAATTGTTGCGCAATGTCATTTGTGAGCTTGTAGTTTTACTCGTTGCTGACTTGTACAGTGCACGGCGCAGAATTAAGTTGAAAAATATTGATGCAACACCAGATTCTCAGTGGCACTATTTCTGAGTTTATTCGATTCGGTCAAAGGGAAACCATGCATCTGTATCCCACTAAACTTGATCGACGACGGACTGGTAACGAGCCCGCAATATTGAATTTCAAATCATTGGGTATTTGCAGGGTTGCAACCAAGTCAATCTCACTCTTATGGTTTCGAATCGAGTCAATTTGAGTCATTTTCACTTCACCACCAAGTCAGCGAGAAGAGGGTCGAATATGAGTCATGCTACTATGCCTCGAGTCCTAGTCCAAGTCATTGGGTTGACTGCTCAGTTTCCAGTTAAAGTCTTGTTACACCCACTTTTTATACCTCTATTCGGTGATATCGAAGGGTTCGCATATTGTATACTAATTTTCCTGATTTTGGGCAGTTTCTGGTCGCATTTTCAAGTTCCAGTACCAACAGAAGAAATCCCAATAGTGTGGTAGTAGTGTGGTAGTAGTGTGGTTATTTTACTATTCTTTAAAATTTAAATGAAATGTCGGTCTTGGCCGTCTTGAGTCTCGAGTCATATGACTTGGTTCGAGTCAAGCGCAATGACTCGAGTCAATACACAGATTGAGTCGAGTCATTTCCGTATTTTGAGAAAATGACTCGAGTCAAGCCGAGTCATCAGAAAATCGGCGATTCATGACTCGAGTCATTACAGCCCTGGGTATTTGGTATAAACTGGATTTCTACTGAAAAGATCACGACATGGACTTATTTTTGCAGATACACTTGCACAAATAGAATCATTTCAAGATTACATTACACTATACGGCTTGATATTGATGACCGCAGTGCCGGTATTAAAGCGTCAAGTCACAGTTTTAATTTTAATTTGTACTAGTGCGGAGCATGAATCGGAGTCAGATTGGATATCCGGCCGGATGTTTTCAATTTGGGCCGGAGCCGGGTCAGTACTTTTTCTGATACGGTCGAAGCCGGGTCAGTACTTTTTTGATACAGCTAGAATCTTTAATGAAAAGCATGACTTTTGTAACTAAATAGCTACCAACCACACGCAAGTTAACTCCAAGCCAGTGCGAAAATAAACAAGCCATATTTATAAATTCACGGAACAACCGTACCGGAGCCGGATCAGATATCCGGCCTGACTTATACTGTTTTAACCGGAGCCAGATAAGGACTTTTCCCGATACGACCGGAGCCGGACCAGAGAATTGAAAAACAGGATAAGTGTCGTACCAGAGGATTTGTCCATCCGCTCCACACTAATGTGTACGTTAGGGCTGTTCAAAATTTGGAAAATGTTTGGAATTATGCGTGTCCATCGCTTATTCTGTAGATTATTGTTAAAAAACAATAATTGGCTTGAAAGAAGCTCGCAGGAAAGCCGCTAATATTTGTCTAAATGCGTTTGAAAGTCGTTGTTGAAGAGTGGGCGGGCAACCGACAGCAGAGGCGGGCAATCACGAAACCACGGTTCTTGATTGGGTAATCGGCTAAGCTTCACTGATTACTGCAACAGCTGACTCGGATTCGGGAGCTTCGCTTTACTAAATTGAAAGTCTGTTTTGCTGAGGTAGAGTCTGTTAGTAGCGGTTGTGTTTCTGTACAAGCGCATTGTGGGTTGATGAGTCATTAGTAGTACTGTAACACGTGTTGTTTGAATGCTTCAGAGTCGATAGCAGTAGTTTATGATTTGGAGCAACAATAGTGCAGTCATGGCAGAGGCAAAACGGCGAAAGATTACACACATGCCGCAGCGATGGTGAATGATGTAATGACAGTGTGGAAAATGCCGAGAATTGCGACAATGCAGAAATCACATGTGGTGCGATCACTTCAAAACCTGCACGAAAGATGGCGTGATCTGAAGAAGAATCCGAAACAGGAAAGTGATCCCAAGGGTAAGAGGAGAAAATTCACTGATAATTTGGACAAGCTGTGGGATATGGGAAGTAGAGATGCCATGACAACAATAGAAAATGACATTTATCTATCACATGAAAGAAAGCTTGAAGACAAGTTCAAGTTCTGACTATGATGCTGATGTTGGACTTGGCACCTCGACCCAATCCATTAAACTGATGGCACCTAAAAATATTATGAAAAATACGCATGCGTCCCAAGCTCTGGGTCGATTGCAAGTAACTGACAACGATGCAACGATGCTGATGGGAGCATTTATTAAGGCTTGTGGAGGAGATATAGCCATGTTCTCCCTGTAAAGATCTTCAACGAAGAGAGCCAGGGAAACAAATCGCCTGGAAATATCTCAGGACATTTTTGAAAAATTTGCCGAAAATAGACCACAGCATGTTGCCATTCATTGGGATGGAAAGCTCACAGAGGATAGATTAGGAAATCGATATGAAGCTTTGTCAATTGTTCTATCTTGTCAACCTCAATACTCGGAAGGAAAACCACTTAGAATTCGGAAGATACAAAATGCGGCAGGTCAAACACAAGCTTAAACTACTTTCGACATAATTAAAAAGTGGGATATACAAGATGCTGTAACAGCTTTGGTTTTTGACACCACAGCAAGCAACAGCGGCTGGAAGAAGGGTGCAGCGAAGATCCTGGAGGACCTTCTAGGAAAGAAGGTATTTACCATGCGTGTCGGCACCATGTGTATGAGCTAGTAGTCAAAGACGTCTGGAAATGTTTATTTGGAAAAGCAACAACCGGAACAGAGAACACATGGTTTGCCCACCTTAAGAAGAGCTGGAGCAGTCTTGACAAAAAACAGCAATTCAAGACTCTGACTATTCCTATATGCTTTAAAGAACGAGCAGCAATGACAGTTAAGCTACTACTCGCCAGAAAAGATTTCTTCACACGGGATGACTACAAACAATGTGTGACTAATGCTCTTGCTCTTCTCGGTGCAGATGGAGATATACATCATCACAAACCTGGTGAAACACACCATGCAAGGTGGATGGGCACAATTCTGTATGCTCAGAAGATATTCATGTGGGCTGATCAGTTACATTACAAATCTGAAGAAGTGGAACTGCTGCATCGCTTCAATTTATTTTTAGTTCTCTTTTATATCCCTGCCTGGGTTGCTTCCAGCATCGGTCGTGATGCAGCCGGTAATGACTTGAGATTCATCCAGGACATGTTGAGTTACAAGGAACATGATGAACAAGTTTCCAAAGCTGCTTCACAAAAGCTTTTGAAGCATGACTGGTATATCGTGGAGGAAACCGCTGTATATGCCTTGTTTTCGCCGAGTGAAAGCAATGAAACCCGAGAAATTATGGCAAAGACGGTCCTGCAGGAAGAGCTAACTCCAAGTTTCAGGAGAGGCCCGCCCTCGTTGAATGCAACTGTACACATCAACAGGGACACTACTTTGTCTGATTTTATTGGGCCACAGTCGTGGTACATATTTGATGTTTTTGAATGCTCTGGGGCGTGGCTAGCTCAACCAGTTGATGTTTGGCACTTATCAGATTCCTACACCAGAATGAGCTCCTACATCAGTTCTGTCAAAGTCGTTAATGATGCCGCAGAACGAGGTGTAAAGCTAAGCACAGACTATGCTGCAATCCTGACTGACAATGAACAACAAAGAGACAGTCTGCTTCAAGCTGTGGAACGGCATAGGAAAACAGTTGGAGACAGCAGGAAGTCAACTCTAATCAAAAGCCTGTAATCTGCAACTTGTGCCTGACAATGCAACACTGATCTGCAACGTACTTTTTTATTGTCTTTTGTAGTGCTTTTCGCCTTCATTCAATTGTGAATAAAAAGTGTAATATGCGTTCGTTTATGGGTGAGACGTCGACTAGTCATAACAAGTACTACTGAGATGTTGACTCCTGGTGGTAAATTTGAGTTTCACTCACTGTCAGTACCTTTTGGAAAGGTTGGAGGTAGCAAGATGCATGCGTCTAGTTTATTCGTATCTCAACTAGCGAGAGCACCTGTGCAATACATAGCACTTATATACACATTCTGCAGTTAGATATTAACTTGGGCGGTTGCAATGCTGTACTATGGACTCTTGATGACAACATTAACAAAGGCAATATATCATGTCTGTAATGCCACCAACAGAAACTACTGCGCAACAGCACGCAAAAATCGTTACCAGCAGTGTTCACAAAGTCGGTCTTCAGCCAATCATTAGCTTATTATTACCGGCTTCAACCAATCAGGATTAATGGCTTCTCTTTGCCCGCCCACTTCATCGATTCCCCGCCCACTCGCCGACGGCTACTTTCAAACGCATTTAGACAAATATTACCGGCTTTCCCGCGAGCTTATTTCAAGCCCATTATTGTTTTTTAACAATAAACTACAGAATAAGCGATGGACACGCAGAATTCCAAACATTTTCTAAATTTTGAACAACCCTAGTGTACGTGTACTGTACATAGCAATGTCATGAAGTAAAGTGCTTTATGGTGCGACCATGACGTCATCGACAGACGACATGAAGTCATCGGACTTTGCTTACCCACACAAAATAACGGTTCTTTGCGATGGCTACAACCGAACCATTCGATAGTTGCCGGAACCAGAGCTGGAGCAGTGGTATCAATGAGCTCCAGAGCTGGAGCAATTTGACATTTAAAACTGCTACAAAGCCCTGATCCAAACGGCCTTAACGAACTCAAGGTAAATACCGTTATCTTCTAATTGCGATTACAATTACACTTATCTGAATTGGTTATTTGGTTATTTTTATTCATTTTTGATAGCATTTTTTGCAAAGGCCATTTGTGGTCTCATATTAATATTAATATACAATATGTTAAATCACGCGCAGCGCGAAGAAAAATTTCAAATCGCATAAATCTGCTTAACCGATTGGCACCGGCTGCAGATTTCGAAAAATTTTACTTCAATTTTCAAAATCAAAAAACAGTACCTTAATGGGATTCGAGTACGGTAAACAAGGTAGCGTTCGAATCAGAACTTCAACGCGGATCCGATTGCGCCACTCAAATCATTTCGAGCTCTGTGTCTGGATACGTATATCGAGAGCAAGCCGAGAAAACGTTGGTTGGAAACAGAAATGCTCAATTGCGGGTCTTATGAACCTTAGTATAGGTATCCGATGACGATAGAGTCCTATGTATTGTATAGACACAGTATTCATCGTTCTAGAGAGCCCTGAGTCGACCCTACACGTCTAGCAGGCGATAATTTCTAATCAAAACAATACCGACCGTTTTAGTCAACTCGCGGCAGGCCGCCGAGAGAGTGAGTCATGGCGCGCGTATGGTAACTTCGAAGGCTTATAATTGAAACTGTTGTAGAACCTAAAGCAGTAATTTTAGTATTCCTAGACGTATATTATACAGTCCTTACCACAATGATATACTGCAAATGCTTATCATTACTGCAACGTAAAGTTTATGACGTTATTTGGTAGCACTTCCTTCAAATATATACACACCTCTTGCACGTAATGCACACCGAGTAATATTGCAGTTATTACCATATATACATCACTAATAACTGTTGTCTGATGTAGATATAAGCCTATGGGCATGTACTCTTCACAAAAACAATCTAAGAATGTCTATTACCAATAGAATTCAGGACATATCACTTTATGTTACGGATATTCGTCCCTGCGTTTGACACTACCGTGGTAGGCTGCAGGAATTCTCTTCGCGATTTTCAGAAGCGACCTTGGGGTGGCTTAGGCAAACTAATGTTGTTTATTTTGGCCTTGAAGGTGGATATTGGCTAGTTCTATTGAAAGAGACAATCCGCGAATGCCTATCATTACTACAACGTAAGATATATATCGTTATACGACAGCTCTTTGTATATCCAGATGCACACTTTTGCGTAGATATATGCGCTGAGTAATATTGTATTTATTACGAATTATACTTGACTATTAGCCATTATTTAGAAACGTATAAGAAACAACTATTCACAGACACAATCTATGAAGGACGTGAAGGTATATCACTATTAGAACTCGATATATATCCCCTTATGTGACCAGTAATCATCCCTCTGCTTGAAGCTGGTACGGTAGGCTGCGAGAATTTGTTCCCGATTTTCAAATGCAACCTTGAGCGGTGCAGACATAACTAGTATACTATGTTTGTTTTAGCAAGAAAAACAGAAGCTGACAAGCGCTATTCATAGAAACAAACTACAACAGGCTATGATGAATAAAACCAAATATACGACGGTTTACATGACGGGTATATCGGGAACGCGCGTGAGCGCAAAATGATGCGGTCGGCGGATATTTTTGTCACGCGGCCTATCACATAGATTTTGAACACGTTATATGTAACTAATATCAGATATGAAGATATGTGTGGACTTGTATCGACACTAGCTTTTCATAGAAAGAAACAACTATGCTCTAAGACGGCCAGAACGAAACATACAGCAAGTTATGTGAGAGTGGTCAATGACGCGCGCGTTGCCGAAACAGTGTATTTTGCAACATATTTATCTACGGTCTTTGGTATCCGATTTCGATGTCTTAGATATAATATATATCAAATATTATGGTATCAATGAACTTGCACAAACAATATCTATCGGCAGAAATAAACAGCAACGACCTAGTACGATCAGAACGGGATATATAGCGGTTCTATTGCAGTACGCTTCCCTCGTACCGGCAATGGGTAAAAATACCCACGCCGGCGCCAAACGGTTAAAAATGATATTATTTATGTCGATTTGCGGCACTGATTGACCTCTAAATATGCCACAAAAAATAATAGACGACATTTGCTGTTTGTTTTTATGAATAGGAATACTAAAATAAGGGATTCTAGTTATGTTCAAAGCCGTCCAAGGCCGCTACTGAAAACAGAAAAGAGAATTCTTGCAGACTATCGTCAAACGAATGGATGAATACCCGTCAGACAAGGATATATCTCGAGTTCTACTGGTCATAGACCTTTATATATCGTCTCTGTAAGAGTAAATTTGAACACAATTTTACTAACATCAAAATAACGGCTTGTAGTCAGGTATAACTTGCAATATTACGTGGCGTATAATTCCCGCAAACTTATTCATTGAGTGCTGGAATGTATGAAGACTGAAGAGATATCACAGAATGATATAATAGTATGTTGTAGTAATGATATGTATTTTCAGTTTATTTCAATGTATAGCACTCACCATTCTGCGATATAACAATGCTAAATTAACCAATTTATCTAAATTCTATAGGAATCTATGTGCATGCTTTTGAATTAGGTGGATGGGTAAGATCAGAACGTGAGCAGGCCAACTACCTTTAAATTTTCGCCTACGTATGTGGCCCCATTTGAAATGCGGCTCCGACATTAAAAAAGGTTGGGAACCACTGTATTATATTCTCAAGCTTAGTAGAGTAAATACACATTCTCCTTCAATTTAAATAGTTTTGCGCCAATAAGCCACGTTGCCGTGCTCATAATATTTCATGAGCCATATTTTCATCAGTCATATTGATTGGAGCGTGAAACCTGACAGTGCGATATTATGTACGCGTGAGATTGAAATTCATTCATTCCTCCAAAGCCTTTGCGAACGTTGATCGGGTAATGCAGAAATCCAGCCACATTTGTCTTTATGATCAGCAAACAACTGCCACATCACAAGCTCCTCATAACCCCTTTGACGAATTGCTGATTGGACACGCGCTTTCTCTGTTGTCTGTTGTTGTTTGTGGTATTCATGGTGTTTTTCTACTACAATGATCATTTACCCCAGACTGATATTAGTTATTATAATTGCACATCTGCCAACTTGGAGCACGGTCCACTTTCAGACTTTTTTAAAGCACCGCGTAAGTACCGTAGATCGGATGGCAAGGAGCCTAGATAAGCTTTTCTCGTCTGTAATCATCTGTTACATGCAGGACCGTAACTATCGCACTTCAACCCCCAAATTGGTGCATCGAGCTTGAAGAGGGGCCCAAATTAACCCATGACTCAACAGAAATTATGGAGTATTTGTTTGAAGAATTATTGAACTTCTTTCAAATTTGATTTGACATCGTTCGGGCTTGGTTTTAACAGGGCTACCCGTCTCTCTAATAAAATACCACACATAATCTATGGAAATGGGCCTATCGTTGTTGGCCATTAACGCACCACGACATGGACATACCAATACATATGAAGTTTCGGCCAACATCCAACATGCAACTCCACAGAACGCGCTGCCAAAATGATAGACAGTGAGAAAATCCATAGTAGTATATGCAATTGCCAATATTATTGACCGAATGCCATCATGAATTCGGGAAAATATTCACGCTAGGCGCGACCAGATAACTGTAAGACACTGAAAACATAAAAACTGGCGCCCACAAACAGTAGGTGGTTTAAACGTTAGTCTCGAGAAAGGTCGTCTGGTGGGTTGCGCAATGAAATTTGGATGAAAAGTGGCTCGCGAACTTGAAAAGGTTGGGAAGCACTGCTCTACAAGATGCACAGCGCAATCTTATGAAAGCAGTTGACTGATATGGTGGTGACAAGTAATAAAACCTTTACCGGTCATATCGTCATCTCCAGTCAAATGAATGTTTATTTTTAAAGTACCAGTAAATTGTCTGTGTGTCTGTCAACCCAAAACTTCCTCGCACCACACTCGACCCGCATGTGTGGTCGAATGCTACATTGTAATTTACATAATGAGCACCACTGAAATAGGTAATACCGCCTGAACAGTTATGGATGCCTGAGAGATCTGAACCGATTATTTATTTCGATTTGAGAGAGAAAACAGTCTTACCTCTAGTATACTGTTCGCACATTGCAAAGCATATTCTTCCAACCAGGCATCAAGACTATTCTCGAAGGCTTCTTTTTTCCATTTCTCCAGATATAACCGGAAGTAATCCTTTTTACGTTTCCCCCATACCTTTATTTACCAATAAAATATTTTCGAACAATTTTCGGTAATTTTGTATTCAACGTAATTTAAGATATGATTACTCTTACACTTTTAGTGATTCTTCGTGTCTCAGCCATGATCATGCTTTGAAATATTGAATCCATTTTTTTCTGTGAGTATCGCAATTTCAGCAAATCACTGATGAACTGAAAAATAAACGAATAGATGCAACTCATTGAATTCAATTTTTTCGTTCAAAACCTGTAGTTCCTCCTGATATATAGTAGGCCAAGCAGACATCCATGCACAGATATCAGATGCCATTTGATGCAGACATCCCCCAACAAACTCTTCATTTTCTTTCACATCCTGTCAAGATGTAGCTGCCTTGGTCAAGTACAAGATATCACAACATATCTTGGACATACTACTGTGATTTCATTTCACTCATCACTCAAGCATAATATTTTGACAGATCCATAATTACTTGGATGGAATGTGTAAGACCATAAAAATTACTAATCACATTATACAATTTTTTATGTTTGTATTCTTTGAAGCATTTCCTTTATTGTCAGCGAGGAGGAAGCTGTGATTTATTACATAAGTCAGTGGTTCTTAACCTGGAAGTATTTACCCCCAAAGGGGTAATTTACCAATTTTCGGGGGTAATTCTGGTTGACATTTTTTACAAACATATATAACGCTGCACTGAAATATTTTCAAACGGGAATGTAGGCTAACATATATCTTTGCGAGCTTGTATCTATTTTGTTTCGCTCAACACACCATGCCTGCTGTGATATCATAGTAACCCCTAGTGATTATAAACAACAAGACTGAATGTATTTTAGTAGTGCTAGGTAAGTCCAATTT
Organism: Botryllus schlosseri; assembly: GCA_000444245.1. NCBI lineage: Eukaryota > Metazoa > Chordata > Ascidiacea > Stolidobranchia > Styelidae > Botryllus > Botryllus schlosseri. The sequence continues at coordinate 2,015 of ATSW01050766.1, read as the reverse complement.
ATTTTGCAGTAGTGCGGATCATATATTGTTACGCATGCTGGTAAATTGAAAGACAACAAGGGGAGTCTAAGTTCAGCTTTACACCTTTAATGCAATAACAATATCATAGAAATATAGTTGTTAGTATTGAAAAGTGCAGTGGTCTAGTCTAGTCAGAAAAATTAAGTCTGACATGACATCATCAAAATGCCTTCGAAGAAACGAGGGCAAGATATTGGAAACATTTTGGGTTCGCCTTCAAAATGAACATCCAATCTTCGTCATATTGGCATTTGAACTTTCTGATTGAATTTCCTTCTACTTATTTCTGCGAAATAGAATTTTCTGCTATGGTCTCTATCAAAACGAAATATTGACATAAATTTGCAATAGAAAATTACATGAGATATTGTCTAATATTCTCCGCTTTACCTAGATGTGACCACTGGATAACACAAAAACAGCCTCATCCTTCCAATTAACTTGGTATTTTTAACATGCGTTTCAGTGCACATTATGACGTCACTTTGTGTTGTTTTGCAATTAATTGAGTGCAAGCTGTAATTTGTTATTTTTTGAAAAGCGGTAATTGCATCACGCCATATTCTTCTTGCGGGTAACGGTATGAAAAAGGTTAAGAACCACTGACATAAGTAATCAACCACTTCTTGGTATAATCAAACTGTTAACCATATTTTTATCCTAGGGGATGTGAATCAAAATTGCATCTTACAACATTTCATATGACAAATAATACACTCAAAACCAAGGCTTTCCACTGCTAAACCACATTGCTTCCTCGTCAATGTTTTTATATTTTCTGTATTAATGCAGACATATGTTTCATGTCGTTATTCTAATGTTTATGTTGAATGTTATCCATAGTTTGCTATACAATTTTATTGGTAAGTATCACCATAGTGTCCTATATGATGTCGACACAAGCAAACCTCACAGCTCAGTTAAATTGATTCAAGTCACACTTTCCATTTGGCTACAGGTAATTTGACGGTCATTTTTGACTGGGTTGCCCAAGATTAAATTTGATGAACCAGGTATCAATCGAAAGCTGACGCTGTACTGCTTGCGAAAATATAAAATTTATTCCGCTCATGGCCCTGGAACCCCCACAATCAGTTCCAAATTATTCATTGTTGAGGAGATTGACAGAGCAAGGATGGGACTGCGCGGCGAGAGTGAGATCTACTGACGTTGCGGTAATGGCAATGTGCTTGCACAAGTGCGTCGCAGAGAAACGCTGCGCTGTTGATACTGTAGAGCACACCTTACCAGCCTTTCCTTGACTTGTAAGGTTAGAACTGGGTCCACAGAATGTATTAGGGCCCTATCAATTTTCGCGCATTATCCTTCAACTTATAGAGATATTTAGGCTACATCTAAATACTCTACATTGGAAATGTCAGATTTTTATGATATCGATTACCTTAGCCCGATTGTTGCGTAAGGCTCCAGAGACACGTTGTGCTGTTGATAGGCCTACTTTCTATAGGCGCTTCGCTAAAAGCGAGCACACATTACCAGCCTGTCCTCGACTTGTAAGGGTAGAACTGGGTCCACAGAATGTATTAGGACCCTATCAATTTTCGCGCATTATCGTTCAACTTACGGAGATATTTAGGCTACGTCTAAGTAGTCTACGTTGGATATGCCATATTAATATGATATCGATTGGCATGGCCCGCTTGTTGTGTAGGGCTCCAGAGACACGTCGCGCTGTTGATACTATCTATAGTCGCATTGGTCAAGTGTGAGCACACTTTACCAGCCTTTCCTTGACTTGTAAGGGTAGGACTTGGTCCGCGAATGCAGCACGTAAAATGTTGATTAAAGGTTTACAGCAGGGGTGTCGAAATAAACTAGGATCGCGGTACGGATTCAATCCATTATTAGATAGCTTGCGGGCCGGGCCAGTCAAAATATTCTAAAATGTTACCACCAAATCCTTACCTTTGTTTTTCACTGGAATGCTCTATTACCAGGCCGTGTTATTTTTGGCATTTCAGGAGCCAGATGCC
>ATSW01050756.1:0-11591 GCA_000444245.1 Botryllus schlosseri | reverse complement strand
AGGGACATGTGACGAAGTTTTTAATGACCCAGCTACACAGTTAATAATGAGTTGACGTTTGCCGCGTTTCTTAACGGTGAAACAACCGAAGCTAGAAGTAGTACTAGCTACACTAGTGCTGTTGGTTACGGGTCGGTGAATGCTGCAATTTTATTTAGCGTCGAGTGCTACGGAAGCCCCACTGACGCCACTGGGACCAATGAAGTCCCGTCTTCTCCGAAAAATTGAGCGCCCAAGGTATAGGATGTTCGGTGACGCTAGTCTCAATTGGGGGAAGTTTGTCACCCCCGAACCCTTCTTGATGAGCGGGGAAATTCCGCTAGCAATCAGGAAACACAGGTGTATGGAAGAATCCTGACAAAAAACGGCCGACGCTTTCGCCACGATAGATATGTGGGAATCGTTTCCACAGGCTGTAGTGATTTAAGATATCATGAATTTCAGGAATTCAAATGAGGCACGCTATTACGTCAAATATCTTTAAAGCGTATAATTTATGGTAATTTAATACTTTCTAAATGTATTTTAAAAATCTGTTTTCGGGAAATTATAAATAATCGTTAGGATATTATTACATGTTTCACATGTACCGATAAAGTGGGGCGTTTGGTTCATGAGTTCCGAAAATATTTATATTTGAATGAACAGTGACGCGATTATTGACGTTAATTTGAAAAATAGACAATTTTTATACAATTTTCAACGTATTTCTGTCCTTTATTGCTCCGTCTGCTGTTAAACAAACTTTGGTAGTTAGGTCAAATATTTCAGTATCGCATCTGACAAATACTATCACTGCCTTTTGTAGAACCTGGTTAACATCAAGCGATATTGAAGCATCTCAATGACCACGAGAAACTTTTTAAAGAACAGTATGGTAACCTGGAGTGCAATTAATATCCTGTCGCTTTTGCGATATGATTTATTTGAAACATTGAAACGTTGGAAATTGAACGCATTTCCAAATACTTCGTCGCTTCTTCCCGCTTCATATCTTCTGTCTACCTAGAGAAAAATATGCATCAGCATAAAATCTTGGCCGCTTCATGCAGATATCAAATGGTAAGCTAAACTTTTGTCATTAAAGGCAAAAGCATGGATCCTTAACACGTTACATTTCTGACGGTGGTGTAGCCATTGAAAGGCGTGGTGACGACGATCCCCACTAAATTAGAGCCCTATAGTTTGGGTTTTTATCGGTTTCAGTGGTTCCCAGCCCTTCTTGATGTTGGGACTGCATTTCAATCCTCATAGTACGATGGATGCCACATCAAAATACTCAAGTACTTGAAATGATGCATTCAAAAGCATGTGAAATGCACATTGCACTCGAACTTCTCCACATATCATATTGATTTTTTTGGCATTGATATACGCAGATTAGCGATTGCTATTCAATGAAACAACGAATGTATGCCATTTCTACAACGGCGGATATATGGCGTTATGTGATAGAGAGCTCGTTTCTACAGACATATCATACCGCAGAGCTAAAGTTTATGTGATGTTATTGATGTTTAATCTGACCCCAGAAGGTTGCGTTGCGTATCTGCTGCGTATATCTGTTTCTGACGACACCTGGCGATGACGTAGCACACAACGTTGAGCCAGGTATAATTTCGAATGCACCTCAATTGTATATTCACGAATTTCATAACACGCACAAAGACATTTATTGCGATGCGTGACTATTACATTACGGCGTGGCAGTTCCTATCAATTTTTCTTGCGAGGCACGAATTCTTGTCGGATGATTCTTGGGAATTTGATAATATCTTCCGATGTTGCGTTTACAATCCTTCAACAGGATTGCAACACGGTGTAATAAAGTCTTTTCCTAATTTGCAGAAGTCACCTAAAACAGCTTAGAGTCGCCTCGAATGGATTTACGCATCTCTTTATTGCGTGGTATGTGTGCACTGCGGTAAGCGAAGTGCCCACAAGTGTGAGCGTTGTTTTGTTGATAACGCATCTGCCATAGTCAGTCACCAATCCCCAAACGAACGGGACATTTTTGATTATTAAATATTAGTTAGATTCACCACCATGTTCACATATCACATGTTCACATATCTCAATCAACAATTCAGGAATGTGGAGTAAACATATAGCCTACGCTTATATACTCACCCCCAGCCATAAGAAGAGCACCTTCCATCAATGCAATACGTAGGATATGCATTGGGGCAATCATCGTCAGTGGTACATGACACTAGAATCAGCAATATATTTCGACATCTGTCCAATGATTTAAAACATATTTATGACTCACATGCGCCTGCATCATCCACGGAAAATAGCAGCCCGGTGATTATAGTTGCAAATGCGAGAAGTAGTTTCACCATGGTTGTACTCTTGAGTTCGAATGCAACTAGATTGAAAATGTGTCGCGGTTTATACTGTCTCTGAAATTTCTGATGTCATTAGGTATTAGTATTCTGGCATCGTCAATCCCATTAGAACAGTGGAAATATTTCGCAAGGGAACATTGACTATAGTTACGCGTCCGGGCTTTAAAATAGCATTTATATCTATACGCAGCGTCTAAATAAGTTACCAATGCATCACGAATTTGAGGAGAAGGAGACAACGAGATGATATGTCGCATGATAGGCGATATTGAAATTATTGGCATCGTCTCAATGGTCGTAAGTGCAATCGCTTGTGGAATAATGCAATAGTAGTTTTAATACTTCGTTGGGAAGGATACATGTTCCCCCCAACACTGAATGTATTTACTGCACAATAATATTAGATGTTAGCAGTTATGAAGCATATATTTAGCGAGAGATCATTGATGGGACTTATATTAAGCAATTTAAAGACTCTCCTGCTCCTAAACTTCTGATGATTATCTGCAGTGTCGACGTATAATTCATGATACATTCTGGTATGGCGTTTTTCAATAAGGTATTCTCAGACAAGCAGCAAGTAGCCCGCGGCGCTAGAGACAGCTCAGATGCCTCTCTGCGTGGCTTCCAACGAATATACCATCAGTCTTATAGAAAATTGACGGGAAACATATTTCCTACCGGTTGATGCCGACGTGCCTCTCTCTTTTTACGATCATTGTAATTCTGGTAGAAAATGGGAAGCTCTTTCCGCTCCCCCTGCAAATTGACAGCGACGGGTAATATATTTCCTGTCGTTTGATGCCGACGTGCCTGCTCGTTAGTCGATTATTGTCACTACAGTAAAACTTGGGAAGTTTTCCCGCTCTCCCTGCAAGTCACGACATGGGAATTGGGTTGCATTCGTGAAAATCGTCAGAAAATCCACATAAATGTCTTCATGTATAAGAATGAGGTACAAGAATATGCGTGCTTCAATCAATTTATTATCACACGTCTATTTAAAACGGTGTTTCTTTAACCTATTTCTGCATACCGCAACCCTTTTCAAGAATGTACATCGTCTAACACAGTGCTTTTCGACCTGTGTGACAGTTCGCTCTTGTGCGAATGAAACAAATTTCAGGGCGAATGACAAGCTTGTTGCGAATGAAAATCCAGATGTGTGCGAATGAAAATTGTCCATATTTATTACTTTTTCTGACGTGGAATAATTCAAATAAACCTAATAGGATATCAAGTACAGTGAGTTCGTAACTTTTGTCGTTTGGACGCAATTCTAATAACTTAGCTGTGCTTTTCTAGTTCACAAGTGAGGAACGCTCCCGATGTGTTTATACTGCTAAGTTTGAGAGAATTTTTCCACGCGAGAGGATTACATCACTGCCTAGAACAGGGGTCGGGAACCTTTGGCTCACGAGCCATATATGGCTCTTTTGGGTATAAGATATGACCCTTTGCCGAATTTTGATTTTTGTACTTTCAATTTATCAATATTGCAGTGACTCATTAGTAAATTTTCATCACAGCCAATATTTATTCTCGTGGCCAAGGCAGAAACGTATTCAGGGATAGGGGTTCCGACCCCCTTTGCAAAATCCTCAAATTTGAATTGACTCTCGAATTTGATGTACCCGCCTCGCAATCTTGGACTGCACGATACCTTGATTGATCAAAGAGAATACCAGACGTGATGACGGCGGTATGACTACAGATAACTATCCTGCGGAGATTAGTTATCCATAGCATGACGCAGCAACCGTGGAAGTGACATTCACAATTACAAATTCAAATTGCAAACAACGCAATAGCTATCCACGGTTTCGATTCGTAAGTATAGCTTTGTAGTATTGCCTTTAAAATGTAGGCGTGTAGTGCAACGTCTTGTTACCGCCGAATACTTTGAGATTTGACAAGTCGATCAATATTTATATTTTCGGAATTAGTACGAATTTTAGTTAACATTCGATTAATATCAGGTATATTAAAGTCTAAGCTAATGACCACGAATTGCTTTATCACAGGTGACGCTTGGCCCGTCTGCTTTTCACCTGTGTCTTACCTCTGCTTTCGCCTTTTACTTTTGAACAATAAATACTTTGCGTGATTTTGGGAGCAAAAATGTTCAAAATCAAGTCATTCATGAACATCGATAGAAAATACCAATATTATAATCATTGAAAGTTTTACGAATTTCGTTTACTCATGCTGACGACAGGCTAGGCGCTGCCTCTCTTGCCTCCCACGACCCCACGTCATTGACGTATCACACCTTAACCTGGGTATGAACTGATGCGGTGACAATATTTGGCTCCACCGTCATAGATCCTCGCATCTAGAAAGAGCATCAAGACCAGGGGTGGACAACCTCCGACCGTACAACTATAATTGTGCTTTAAATGGCGTGATAGTTGGCGGCCGTCAAAATGCTATTTAAATTAAGGAAGTTTAAGTCAACTTGGAAATATCCTTCGCGCAAAGGCGATTTTGGGGGTCTTAACTTTTCCCTATTAATAATATAGTGGTGTTATTGTAGGGTTACCATATTTTGGAAATCTGAAAAGAGGACACCTTTTCAGAATTTTCAGACTTGCAAAACCGGAGGAGAATATTCAAAAAATGGTAGATTTTACTCAATTTGTGGTCGGTTGACTAAAAAAACGGTCACCTTTCTCGCTCGGTGCCCCAAATACTGTTTTTCCTTCACGTTGTCGGGTGTTTGACTAAAAAAAAGGTCATCTCCCGAAATACCCGCCTAAGCGTCACTTCTCAAAAAAGAGAAAATATCATCTCAAAAAGAGGACAAAAGGGCGTCCTCCGAGGACACTTTCAAAATAGTCAAAAAAGAGGACAAATCCTCTTAAAAGAGGACTATGGTAAGCCTACCTGTACACCATCTAATATTGAAGTGACCATCGGCCAAATAGCTTTGGAAAGTACTTAGAAGGATCATCGAAAACTTTCAAAATCACAAAATACATCCTCGTGAGTCAATCGAATCTAATCAATGCAAAATCTTCCTACAATTATAGACTCGTCTTGAAAGGTATAATTATTCATCATCTGGGAAATGTATATTCGGCCTATATCGACGAAAAAATGATGGGAATGGGAGATCTTGAATATATGATGCGCTCGAATGTTCAATGAAATTAATCCAGAATATAGAAGCATCTGTGTACGATGGGTCTCTACATGACTGATGCTCAGTCATTCATTCGAAATCGTTAACGCTGCTGGAATTTTCGCCCCGGTGTAGAAAACAGGAATAAATTAAGCGTCGTTGAAATGTCTCCATTTGCGTGTCAGTTTGCATGTCTTGTTACTACCGTAGCGTTAATGAATGCACAAAGTGAGACTATTTCCTAATTAGAGTAACCTATAACCTAACCAGTATGTTAACATTTAGCAATTTCATGACTTTGTCTTTTATAATTGTCTCTCATCTATAGGTGTGTGCCGGGATAAAGACGTTGAGCAGTGTAAAAAGCACATACGGAATAACTTTTGCACTCAGTTCGAAAAGTGGATGAGAGGAAAATGCCCCTTAACTTGTGGATTTTGCTCTCCGAATTCAACGCATGGTACTCTTGGTATTTCTACTCGATGACTAATACACGCTTCTTATACAGTATAGGCTTATTCCTCGGTTATATCTATAATTCCCTTCATGCAATAATGACAACAGTTCCGGAATTATCCTTTTCCCGATTTGAATTGGTTTTACTTTCGTGTGATAGGGAACACTGGAAATTCATCCGATAATGCTACATCTGTCTACTTATTAGCTCATAGTGGAACAGATAAGCCAGCAACTACTACGGATGGACCAACCATTCAGTCAAGTAAGTCGTACAATGAATTCATGTATGTGTAGAATTCTGGTAGATATCGGGATGATTGCTGTAAATGAGGTCTGACGACCATCGATACTTTTCAACAATCATATTCCTATTAGAAGAACCAACACCATATTGCCAAAGCATTATTATGCTAATTGCTTAGTGCTGTATCCACGTAGGTACAGAGCGATCAAATTCAGGCTATCTATTGGATATATAGATGAAGAACCCTCATTCCACACTTCCCATCACTACTAATATTGATGATGTAACAATCGGCCACTGTGACCAATGACCATGTGTTTGTCGGTTTCGCATAGGCTATATTTCAGTGAGTTTCGTGATTTATGTCGCCGTCTTAATTTATCTATGTTAGCTATGACAAAATGTTAGCTCCATTTCAATGAAAGGACCCTTAATGTTAAAACATTTTTAAAAACAACGATTTCATAAAAGGACGAAAAATAACATCTGAAATTAGCCTACAACACAATGGTTCGCGCAAGTAATAGTAGCCTATGGCACTGTGGTGCATGTGATCGAGAGATGGACAAGAAATATTTCCACGCGACAAGCTTAATGAGGCACACGGCATCCTGCGTGGCTTAGTGCAATGATTGCTTGATGTTTCCCATATTCTCGTTAATGTTATCCTTAAATCGGTCATACTGCGCCAGCGCCATGGAATGAGTTGCAATGTCGTCCCCTTGTTAGGTGATAGAAGGCACTATCGACGCAGTGGCAGTCATCATAGTCCAGTTCTTTTAGTACGTCTTCAGGTTCACTGATTTTATCATAATTTAACCCAGAGGTCTCAAACACGCGGACGGCGGGCCGCATGCGGCCCGCCAGAGCATTTTGTGCGGCCCGCGACGACATTTTAGATTTTTATTAATTTTACAAAATATAAGTGTCACATATGTCTTTTCAGGTTATAAAGTGAAAATTCCCTCTTAAATTGCTCCGAAAGCCTTAAACTATTCATCAAACTTCACTATCATATCAATTGCAAACGCTACCATGCAGTAGTGAGTAGATCATTCACTATTTCGCTAATTTCCAATTCATGATGACAAAACCGGACCCTTAGACGATTCTAGACTGAAATTTGTGAGCTGGACTTGGACGCGACCTTTCTTAGAATTACTCAGACTCGGGCTAACTCGATGGCAAAATCAAAACGACTCGAGTGGACTTGAAGTGACTCGGAATGCCGTAGGCCTACATTTGTTAGAACCATGGACGCAACAAACTAATCGCGTATCAGGGGAATAGTAATAGATCACAAGGTCGCAGCTTCGTATTTCGCCAACTAAGCAAGTATAGTTATGGCAACCATTGGCAATTTGTTAGTTACATCTTTGGTCGCTAAACCATGTAATTAAGGCCACTTAAAGGTACCGAGTACCGTAGCGGTACGCTCCAACGATGTAACAGCAATGGGCCGTTCGGCGTTCCGACATTTCTATCCCTTGGACACATTCATTAATATATTTATATTAAATTTATCTATTTTTTCTGCTCCTATATTTGAAAATATCTGGCCATGAGATTAATAGCCTACTTATCAGAAGTATACACGAATCCTGGATCGTAATTACAATGCTCAACTTGAAAATCTTTTGATATCAGATCAGTCTCTATTATCAGTCTGTTGGATTCAAAATATTCATAGTAGCTGAAAATTACAACCTGATAGCTTTTATGATGGCATACATTTGTCCTCCCATATGGTGTCTATATCTTATAGGTAACACATATCAAGTACAACAACAATTCTATTCAAATAGATATAAATGTGATGATTCTTTTCGTGCCAGGCCTAAATTGATACAAACGTAAATCACATTTTGACGATGTGTGTTTACTGTCACTCTGCTGGATCGGCTCAATTTCAATAGGAAAATTCATTCCCGCCAAATAAGGCCTACTTCGAAAGACATAGAATACCCCTATAAATGCTGCGGCCCGTGACGTCGTCAAAACTGGAAAAATGGCCCGCAAGCACATTTGAGTTTGAGACCTCTGCCTTAACCCCAATATAACGGAAATGAGAAGTTGTCAATAAATTTTCTGTGTTCAAATACTTCAGATACGCACAATATTCTTTCCAATCCTCCACTAGTAGCTGATGACTATCCCTGATGAGTGTCAGCCGACAACATCCGGGTTTATTTCAGTATGAATATATTTAATCAGGAATCGATATCGACATCAGTTTAGGTAGGCTTACCATATTTTGGAAATCTAAAAAGAGGACACTTTTCAGAAATTTCAGACTTGCAAAACCGGAGAAGAATTCTCAAAAACCGGTGAATTTTTCCCACTTTGTGAAAAAAAAAAAAAGGTTTTTCACTCCGAAATACCCACCGGAGCTTCACTTCTGTGCTAATTTGCGGCATATCACTCGCAATTTGCTCTGAATCTGACCTAAATTATCAAAAAAGAGGACAAAATCTCAAAAAAGAGGACAAAAGGGCGTCCTCCGAGGACACTTTCAAAAAAGTTTAAAAAGAGGACAAATCCTCTTAAAAGGGGACGTATGGTAAGCCTAGTTTTGGTATGAAATTTACCACAAACACAAATGGTCAGTGACGTAGTACTTCTACTCGTTCAGGGAATTTGAATAGGCTCTGGCTACTTGCATCAGTACACTTTTTAGACTGCTTCTACTTTGACTTGCACTATTTAGACCAGTGGTTCTCTTATATCTCAATCGAAAAATCAAAGAAGTTGGACGCTTGTCCATTAATTACAGAAACAAAACATCAAATATTAGATTGATTCAGAAGTCCGGAATGTAATTTCTGCACGGTGCTGTAATAGGCAGTTCGTACGTCGCAATCCTCAAAGGGTTGTACGAAACCGTATAAAATTAGCCTTCAACTCATTTCAGACAAGTTATATGTTAAAGCCATGAAGACTTATAAACAAACTCTGTTAAATTCCGACAGTGTGATTAAGCGACACTTGGCAGTATAATAGAAGCAAGAGCAAAGTCTCATTTCTTTCAAAAGATACCAAACAATCACAACCAGGATTGTGTTAACAGGACTTCGCAAAGTTTGCCTCTCAGAAACTTCAATAGAACCATATATAAATAATTGATATCAAAAAGGCAGCATTAAATGAAATTTACAATATTCCATTTGAGTAGCATACTTATATCGCAATCAAATGTATGGTTAATTTGGATTAAGGTTCACTGGTCCGTAACATATGCTTTTGACGTTTTACTGGTCCGCGAGGTCAAAAAGGTGTCAAAAGGCCTGGGTAGAACGCAACAAGATCCCTCGACCCACCTGTTCCTCTGGATCAGGGTGAACTATGACATGGACGACATCCCCTTTGTCGAACGACAGCTCGTCGTCATCGGTGCTACGAAACTGGTAGAGAGCTTGCACCTGGATGTCGTAAATATTACAACCAGTTAAAAAAACGATTCCGTAGTATAGCAATGAGAGTGAATGAAAAAAGACATTGAAAGTGTTTATATTAGCGAAAGCGAAACCAATTCTATTACATTTAATCCATCAATCCCTCCATCGTATCACAGGGCACGAAGTTGAACGCAGGGTCAATAATAGAGGATAGAAACATAATCCAGTTACAAGAAACCGCATCATGACATCAAGAGAGAGTTACAGATGCTTCCGCTTCCACTTTCAATAAACCGGAATCATTGGCAGCAATGGCGTATTTATGGATGTTAATCTTTTGCGTTTAGCTACGACGAGTGCTAAGAAGATAAGAAATATCCTACCAATGAGGACAATGCAATTGTAATAATAGTCGTAATTTTATAAGACATCACCATTCGATTTGAAAACGACGGTATGGCAAATCACCTATGATATCTTGGTTACGAATACTGTCGTTCTTAAATAAAAGTGTCATAACAACACTCACAGAAAAGAGGTAGTTCGGAGGAAACGGCGGATGGTTGATTCTTCCAGAAGGCCGCTCTTCAGGAACTGCAAACCGAGGCGAACAACGATTATCACAAGACCACTGACTATCAAAGAAATTCGCTCACAATCGTCTCTCGGAGGTTCTTCGTAGATTGGTGATATTTCGGAACTTCCAGCGGCGTCGTGATTAACTTCATGGGGCAGGGGAAGCTGAATACAGGAACGTCAGTTATTTCGAGAATATTCGCCAGACGGGTTCAGCATTTGTGCCCGTGAGGCTAATTCAAATCAAATCATGCTTCGTGAAGATCGGGCGATGAGGAAATGATCGAGAAATCAAAAACGATCGCGAACGCACGATAACAGTTTGATCAAACAAATTGAGTAGATCAAAATCTTGATTAATATTAACGTAGAAACGCGAATTCGCACGTCTCTCGCTCAATTTCAATGCCACACTCTAAAATATAAATTGTACAAAAACCAGAATCGAACACGCCACAAAAATCTTGTCTTGTTGCACTCTCGACATTGTGATCATTCTCTCGTGATTGCGAAACCGCAAATTACAGCGCGTCGGTCTTCTGCAAAATCTTCAACAACACCAACTGCTTCAAACTCCCGAAATTACCGGTGAGACCCGTGGACACAGCAAGCAAATTACAGACACGCAACACGACAACTGAGAATCGCCACCCGTGTGAGTCCCTTACTTCAGACGGGCTCGAACCCCTGCCCGGTGAATCCTGCACGCCCGGTACTTGGTCCTGCGAATCCTGCGCACTGTCTGACGACACAGAATGTCCTGGCGCATGAGGACTGGTCGATTTCGCATCCGCATCTGTATTGACTACGCCAGTGACTGGGTCCAACGTATCATGCCCTTCATCTGATGCCACAGAATGCCCAGACACACGCGGAAAGGTTGATTGCGCCGCCATATCTAAATCGTCTCCTGGTGGCTCGGAAGCCGTGGACACTTGTTTGCCTTCTTGATTCGCAATACTGACCGCAGGCCGAGCATCACTCTGCACGCGGTTATCGTCCAATACATCACCGTCGGCCTTCACGATTTCATCTCCGGCATAATTCAGCTTGCACGCATTTGTGGCTGTGACAACCACACTATTTTCGATAGCTGCTACAAGATTTGAATCCACGTTTCCTGCCATTTCTGCGTCATCATCAGACGGCAAAGAATCTAAATCAGCCGCCGCATCATGCGTAACGATATCTCTGGGCCGATGCGTGTCACAATTAACATCTGGCATTTTTACACCAACACCGGCTGTATCTTCGTAGCACAGAGCGAATTCATCCTCGGAAGCCGACTTCAAAACAGCGCCACCATCTTCAGACACACCCTCAAACGAACTCAATTCAGGACCACCCGAATTCGAAAGAGCAATCGCGTCGTTCTTGGCAAGATCTGAATTCGGATTTTCGCTCTCCGGCTGCAAAACTTCGTCTTGGACGTTATCATTTCC
>ATSW01050755.1:0-12011 GCA_000444245.1 Botryllus schlosseri | reverse complement strand
ACTCAAAAGGCTCGATATGCTATACTTTCTCTCGCACCCAACACTGCAGGAGTAAAGCGTTATCATTATCGTGTTCTAATAACTACGTTATCAGTTCCGGATCAACTATGGAAGTACAATACCACGCAACAGGAGGCCTCACTCCATCCGGTCGCGAGCCGGACGCGAATACTGGAATACGATTCAAATACGTGTATATTCAATGTAATCCTTCAAGTGAGAGAGAGCGCCAGAATATTTTGTAATCTTGGTCCATTACGGAAAAACAGGATTGTTGCCAACATGTTTGGGACTCGAATATGCACTGGATTGTATATAAAACAAAACTTTTTTAGAATTTGTGAAATTTTGGTATATGGGGCCTAATTATCAAAATATCTTCGGGCAAATATATGAAGGATGACCATAGACACTCGATATCCTGGGCGTGATCCGGATGAAATTCTTTGATGTAATGATGTGAAGTCACGAATATCCATGGAGACTTTTGTGACTTAATAGAGACGAATGACTTCATCAGTACTCAAGCGGAGATTTTGGAGGCCACATACTTTCTTTTCGCCCCTCCCTGGCTCTGCCCTTGCTCAAAATAATCGAAGTATAGGAAATGTAGATCTCGATTCCGCCGATACTATATAACTAGCAGTTACTTCAAGTCTAGATAAAGCAACAAATATCACTTAATCCAGGGTGGCTAAATTCTTCAGTCGGGAAGTATTATAGAGATGAATGATGTATATATTTTGCAGTAGACCCTGGGACAAGTTTTTTAACTTAATGACATGACGTCATGCATTCATTGTGACGTGTTGAACATCATCTCGTGTTGAACTCATCACATATAATGTCATAACGTTCAGATCGTTGTTTTTAGGATGCAAATTCACCTCTCGCCCCTGGCTACGTCAGTGGGAATAATCTTGAAGATGAAATCAAAGCAGTTGCGACTCTATAAACTATATCCCTAAATATGGCATCGGATTTCGTCCTTCAAAAATGGATATGGTTCAAACCGATTGATCTAAGATACCACAACATCGAATTAAACACAGATAACCTCAGATGCAATTGTGATTCTCTAACACACTGATCATTTACCAATCACGGATGATGACCCAAGTGTGATATATACAGAGCTGATCAGTAACAAAGAACTTCTACTTTTTCAAAGTATTCAAGTAGTTTTCCTCTACTTACTTAAGTAAATGTAATTTTCCACTACTTCTACATCTACTTCGTCATCCTTTGTGACTTACTTACTTTTCGCTATTTACAGTTTGTCAAGTAGAAGTACTATATTTTTTCAATAAGAGAGAGAGAGACACCAAAACAGAGATATTTGGTGTCTGTTTTCGTGGAGAGTTCAAAATTTCCGTATTCCTTCACACAGAATGTATATGAATGATTCATTGTGTATCCACAAAATTCTCGTTCAACATAATTTATATAGCGGTTACTTGATTCATGTGCTCAATTTGAGGCTGCATGGTCGCCATGGCAGTAAATATATCAGTGAATATATATCGGCAAAACGTCTCGAATTATACGATCGAATCGTGTGCAGTGCCAATGTAGTTTTCGTAACAACTCTGTACGGCTCGTCATTTTATCTACTGTGGGCCTTGTCATACAAGGGAGGGCATCATTTACCGTCACTGTGGAGTTGCTGATCATTATGGTGCAAGGCATTCTGAGAACGGCATCTGTTTTCCTAATTTACTTGTGTTTTAAACTTGGAATTCGTTGTGTCATGGCTTACAATTTTATTGAATGAAAGCAAAAAAACAGTAAGTCTGTTAGTGGATTTTCAGGGATATCTAGAAGTTCCAGATATCCCTGGTGGATTTTTCTCGAACGGTCACGACAGTCATATTATATGAAAAAGGGCACTGGGGTGAAAAAGGGTATATAGTCGCTGTTTTATAGCAAAGATATAATTAATAACTCGTGATGTGGTTGAATCCTTATGCTCTTGGAAATATATAACACCTGCATCGAATGCAACAACACGAACCCAGATCTATATGCACCGTCCGCATATGTAACTTTCTAGGTTTTGGCGATCCACTAAAGCGTAGTTGCGACAGCTTTTGAAAACTACTTACTTGCTTACTTACTACTTCAGTAGTTTTCAAATGCCGGAAATTCTACTTCTACTTCAAGTAGTTTTAGGACGCTTCGAAAAGCACTAGTTCCACTCGTACTTGAGTAGAATTATGATTCGCTACTTGAGTAGCCTTCTTGGCTACTTTGACCACCATTGAATATAAATTGCTCTGATTCCTTGCATCCTTGTAAATTAGAAGTGAAACCGTATCATCCGTTTTACAGTTAATCTTATATGTAAGAATCAAAATATTTTCGTCGACGGAATCTGTGCTATTTGCTGAATACATCCTATCAATGCATAGGATGATTTTTTTTCATTTGAGAGGGAATATGTCGATATTATGTAGGTAAGGACTAGTCGTCACCATTATCCGCTGAGACACAGCGAACATAATTGATATCACAATGCCAATGTCGAAAATTTGGAAGGGGTACGGGTGTCTTTCGCCCTTTCCACGCCACTGCAATCATATGTAGCCGAAATATGTAGGTAAAACCACACGGCCCAACAACCGCATTAGTATGATTTATATTCTATAACCCGTAATCAACAATATCTGATTTCCACTAAAACTTCAGCAGGTTCTGTTACTACAAGAAGAGGATCTACAACAACTACGCCCGCAACAAAAACAGCAAGAAAGTCTACCACAACAAAAACAACTACGTATACCACGACAACAGCAACAACTAATCCTACCACCACAACAGCTACTACGCCTATTATGACAACAGCGATCAGTTACGCAACTACAGAAAGGAAATCTATGACGAGACCGACTACATTTACACGCCCCGCTATAAATCGAAGAGGCAGCCGAATAATACAAACTACAACATCTTCAACGACTGGTCACAACTTGGGGAATGAAGAGAAAAGGGCGGTTGCGTCGACAACGATCAAATCAGCAGAATATTCGAAACAAAGCTTACCGTCTATGTCAGATGAAATGATTTCAGGGACAGCAACGATGTCTATCAAATTCCAAGAACCTGAACATACGGTACTTTACAATAACCCCGACCAAAACACAATCATCGTAATTGCAGCAGGGGCGTTCCTGTTATTCCTCGCAATTGGCATCATTGTATTCTTCATCAGGTAAGTGATTACCAATAGTTTCTTAAATTTAAAGGACGTTTGACTCAAACTTATGTAGCGTGATCGCATACACATCTTAGCATAATGCATGTAGCCTAATTGAGTCTACAACCGTCCCTTAGACTTACCCTGATTAATCCTGTAGAAATCTTCGAAATTGGTCATAAAAACATCACTAGCAACATTTCACCGAGTTCTGTGGTTTAAAATAAAGTTTGTGTGTAAATACTTCCCCAGCAACATGTAGTATGATCCTTCGGACGACTTTCAATGAATATGGTCGACAAATAAGGGCATATACAATACATATGCAATGATTGGGACATCGACATCATCGTCGGTTCAGTAATTCTAACACATGGTTTTATATCACTTGAACCGAATGGATGTTCTGATGATTGTGACCGCCAACCGTTAAATGCTGTATGAAGATGCAGTCCTGTTCAAAGATATTCTTTGGTCCGTCTAAGACAGAGATCGGGAACCTTTTTTGTGAAAGCACCCATATTGGCCAATATTTTCAATTGTGGTTATCAACGAGCCATATAACAATGTCATCCAACTGTGACGTCAAACGTGAAGATTCGTGACGTCGTGGTGAGAAATGGAAGTTCATTACATGGAATTCGCCGTGTGCGCCATTATTTATGTGTTTGTTGATCACGCTCTTGGCACTGGTCGCTTGGAAAGCGCTCAGAAATCGCAAGACATACCAATGAAATCGAATTGAATTATTGCTGACGGGGAAGAATCTGATCTTGATGGATTCAACACTGGACACAATGCCATTGATATGGGATATCATGATAACTAACTATATATAAACTCATTTTGAACGCGGGCCACACCAGTCTATTGGCTGCCATTGACGAGTCGTATATCTTCCGCGGATAAGTCGTGTAACTTTATTTATGCTCTCTAAATGTCTAAAACACAATCCATAATGTACTAATCTAATCTAATGCTGATTACATGTCCGAGCATTTTGTACGTGGTCTTCTCAGATAATTTAATGAATCCTACATGGTTTTATGGCGGCCCCTGTACCTGGTAGCCCAGTGGTTCTCAACCAGTGTGCCGATTGGACTGCTCTGGACTGTGGAGCCTATAGATAAACCTCCAACACTTAGGAAGGGAGTCTGGAGTCGACCCGCGTCTCATTTGTGTTACATAGATGTAACGTATAACTACACTACTGGGCACTCAGGGTAGGCCTACTCGACGTACTATATAGGTCGCCGCGAAGTATTCTCCCTTCGAGAGGGGTTCCGCGAGATCGCAAAGGTTGAGAACCACTGTGGTAGCCCAATACGCCTTACAACTAGGGTTGCATCTAAAACAAAAGGTGTTTAAAACAGTGTTTATAAAAGTGACTTCTAAAAAAATAATGTTTTTTTTAAGTTGTAAAATTATGCCATAATTGTGTAAATTCTTTCCAACAAGCATGCTCCGTGAGCTTACGGACAATTTCCACCCGGTATAGCCGACGTATATCGATATGGGATGGTTGGAACCCTAAACATTGTCGGTTCAACATTAATAGTACAGATATATTTCGTCAAATGAGCTATATTTTCCCTATATTTTCAATTGTCAATTTCATGCCACTATGACGTCACAATAAAAACAATAAAAAACATGTTTTAAATTAGGGCCTTGTTTTAAACCTGTTTGTTTTAAATTAATTTTTGTTTTAAATGCAACCCTAGTGACAGCCATTTCAGTCATTCCAATCTATTTTTCGCGTCGCTTCGGTATATACACGCAATACCGAGGATGAAAGCATTCAATGTGGAGTTCATAACACGATTTCGATCATGCTCCGTATAATTGAAGTAATGATGTTTGGCATCATACGACGGGTGCCACATCTGTGGTAGCGAACGAATTCAGGCCACTCTAAAATATATTTTTGAGTCATTTTGCTGTACGGGAAATAGAGCGAGGCGTTTTAGAGCACATATGATTCCAATAAATTAATTTTGAAGGTAGGCAGGACACATTGAAACGTCCGTCTATACCAGAGGTTTTACGTTTACTAACATGGGGACACGTACGCTTATATTAGAGTCGATTTGGTAATTCAGAAGAACAAGGTTTCGATTTAGAGCCACAACCGCCCCTGCGTACCCCCCTGCAAGCGTTGCACTAGCACAACAGGGAGTATCCGACTACTGACCAGGCCTAATTGCCTACAACCAATGACGGCCTAGATGAGCATTTCTCTGCAAATCTTATGTATGAGGTAAATGTGTGTTTCGACCGCCTGGGATCCCCTGAGACTAGCTCCCTGATACCCTTGGGTTCCAGGAAATACCGGTTAAGAACCGTCGGTCTATTCACAAGCGGTTTCGGCGCCATTTCGAGCCGAAACCATGTCTTAAGCTTCTTCCCACATGATAAATCGGGTGGATGGCGTTACGCATTGAAGCTGAATTCTGAACACCGTTACCTCGTGTAATTCATATATTGAGT
The DNA here is from genome assembly GCA_000444245.1 of Botryllus schlosseri. Lineage (NCBI taxonomy): Eukaryota > Metazoa > Chordata > Ascidiacea > Stolidobranchia > Styelidae > Botryllus > Botryllus schlosseri. Next base: position 6,325 of record ATSW01050755.1, on the reverse strand, counting down.
GTCCGGTTGGTATACTGGACAGCGTTAATCCGAAGCGATATAAGTTTGACTCAATCACAGAGACTGTTTTCCGACGTCGCAAAGTGGGCCAAAGCAGAGATGGCAGGGTCGTAAGGACTCCATAGCGATTCGAGTCACGATTTTTTGAGGACTCGACTCGAGTCAATCTGTTTATTGACTCGATTCGGACTCGAGCCGTTGCTCATGAGTAGTAAAAATTTAGGGGTCTGAAAATTGCACAAGTAAGTAGTTTTCAAAAGTAGATTTATTCGAGATATCTCATACTTTCAGCGATGAATCGGAGTGGGTTACTTTCGAAATTTCAAGACGCATCCTTTCAATAATGCAGTGCTTTTCAACCTGTGTGATGGTTCGCACATAGCTGCGAACGAAAAAAATTGCAGTGCGAACGAAGAAGGTGGTGCGAATGGTGCGAGTGAAAAATCCGGATGAGTGCGAATGAAAATCTTGAATAATTGTTAATTTTTCTGACGTGGAATAATTCAATAAACCTAATAGGAAATTCAAGGGCAGTGTAACTTTTGTAGTTGAGATGCAATTGAGAAAACTTGTTTAAGTTACGACGCACCACTAACCGTAGCTCTCACAAGCCGTAGTGAATTAATATTTTCGCATTATAATTATTACGTAACCAAAAACCTGGTTTGAAAGCCTGTGACAGGCTGACAAAATGACGTCAAATTGACTTTCTGCTTTCTTTCGCTCATATATATCATGTTTTCGTAATAACTGTTCGATTAGCGCGAGGCACGAGGATAGTAGTAAATACCGTCATTACATTTTGGATAGAATTGTGGCGTGCGCGTTCTGTATGTCATGCATGTCCGTGAAATCGTAGCATAATAGTGTAATATTAAAGATTAATTCCTTTTCATGGGTGAAGGCTCGGGTCGCTAGATGCCACAAAAACTCAGCTCTCAAAAACGATTTCTGCCAGTAAGAATTTTTTTGAAAAATACGCTGTATTTTGGATAGAAGTGCAGAACAGATTTTAAGACCTGATCGTGTACGTTCTTGTACAAAATCCAACAACTTGTTTGGCCGAGAAGGGTTTTAGTGAAATAGTTGAAATCAAAATGAGCAAAAAAAGCTGCCATTTAAAGAGACACTTGATAGCTTAAGCTATAGTAGTCAATTTGTTGCACATCTGAACAAAATGTTGTTTTCTTTTTATATAACAATTTTCGGTTAGTTCGTGCGAATGAAATTTAATTTACTAAAAAGGTGCGAATGGAGCTCAGAAAGGTGGAAAAGCACTGCAATAATGCAATATGACTATCAACACTGCAAATATTCCGTAGCCAGGATACAGGGGCTCTTTCGCCCGACTGTTATGACAATTTCACTCCCAAAAGCGAAGGAAACAAATCCCAAAACTACGTTCTACTTTACAAAATCGCGAGTGCAAGAATTGGGCCAAAAACTACAAATAAAAAGCGGAAGTAATCTGAAAGACAATCACCTTTGAATGTAGTGGAATAAGTCAAAACCTACTCGAGTACTCCGAAAAAGTAGAAGTACTTCATCACTGACCAGAGACCACCTCTGGGCGAAAGTGGCAACAACGCTCGCTTTTGTCAAGCCAATATTGCAATAAAAAGCTCCATTTTCCCGCTTTCACGCTTATAGATTGCAAAGTTCGATCCTGACTAAAACCCGAGAACGAAGAATCAAAGTATTAAAGTATAACGCACTGAACCACAGTCGGAGAACGCCTCAGACTTGAGTGTATGTCCGCGCGTCACATTATCATGAATACCGAAAACAACCCACGGCCGCAGATAAAAACCCTCCGAATCTGGCCCGCTTTCCGTATGTTCCCCACCCGGCCTTCATTTATGGTAATACCCCGAACATTTTTTAGAGCTGGCGCTTGACTAATATATATACGGTCAGGTTCGATTCACCCGGCAGCCTACACATTTGATCACACCTGAAATATTTTCAGGCGGAAGCGCAGAATCCGAAATGGCCATATGCAGCAATCTGTATCACTTCACGAATACGGATTTGAGAATGCATCTGCTGAAGCAACCGGATCAAGAAAGCTAAAAGAAAACGTTCTGTACGGAGGTGTGGATCATGAAACTGTAGAGACTGCTGCAGCACCAGTGGTAAACGCTGCAGTAAACGAAGTCGCAAGCGAGGGCGCTACGGCGCCTGTCGTGTATGCTGCGATAAACAAAGCCACGAGCGAGACTGCTACGGTGCCTGCTGTGTACGCTGAGGTAAACAAAGTCGCTCATGAGGCCGCTACGGTGCCTGATGTGTACGCTGAGGTAAACAAAGTCGCTCATGAGGCCGCTGCGGTGCCTGATGTGTACGCTGATGTAAACAAAGTCGCTAGCGAGGCCGATCAAGCACAAATTGATAATAATGGGCAGCGTACACAAGCGTTTAGCACATTCAAGTGTGACTAGTCACAGTTTGACTATAGCTCCTTACAGTGACCTCCTTATTCCGGGTCTGCATGTGTAGATTGTCCACTTTCCAGTAATGTACAACTTATGCATCACTCAGACTATGAGAACTATCAAAAACACGGTTTTTCAAATCTATCTGTATAGTGTGTAGGGATGGTGTGAACCTCAGAAAGGTTCAGGTTCGTGTGAACGCGAACCTTTCTGAAAGGTTCTGTGTGAACACGAACGTGAACCTCGTGACGTCACGTGACGTCATATTGCTAATGCCAACCCTATCTTCCAATGAAGTGATAGCCTATATTAATTTACACCAGTGGTTCTTAACCTTGCCTCCAGCGCCCCCCCCCCTCCGTATAATTGTACCAGCACCAGAAAACCCTGACTTGGTACAAATATCTGCCAGATTGAGTGCTGTGGAATGACGGGTCATTTTGAATGCACGCAGGTGATAATGAATAGTGAATATATGAATTGATTACTGATAATTTGATTATGTATAACTATACACGATTATTGCGGTTTTGCTCAACATTTTATTCCATTTGCCAATGCGACTCCACTCCTTAATCCAGTACGATTTCAAATCTGAACTCTTGACTCCGATTATTATGGTGTCATTTTCGATGATTTAATTACTGTACTATGTTATAATAAGAATTGAAACTACGCCTTCCTTGTTCTTCAATCTCCTTTAAATATGTCGACGGCCTGTTCTGTATAAATCACCCTCAAAGAAAAATAGCATAGCTTTTTTTAATCATTTGCAACATATTGGTCTCGTCCACTCAGCAATCATATGACCAATATATATTCTTTGGACTCGAATTTTTCCAATTCAATACTGGACAGCAACTATGTATATATAGAGAGAGAGAAACTGCAATGCACGCAATTTTCTTTCAAGTCCTGTATTCATTCGAAAATGAACAAAGAATAGTGAAAGTCGCGGAAGTATACTTAATACTTAGCAAGGAAGCACCATCGCCATGGGATATGTGAATCTATAAGGACTTGAAGAAATTTCAAAATATGGATAGCATGCGTTTGCTAAAGAAACTTGACGAAACATAGTAACGACGCGACAGTGCATCACTTAGGCTATCAGGTAAATTTACATCACACAAACTATCTCTTACCAAGTAAAGGGGTGACGTGACATATAGAACGTATCACCCAGTTGCGATATTGATTCTATATACGGGCTTTGGCACTCACACTGGACCCAGTATACCTCAAACTCCATTCGTACCAAATTTCATAGAAATCCTCGGACGGAAGGGTGTATAACATCACCCTTCCCAAAAAGAAAATAAGGTGGATAGAAATTGGCGACAACAATATATACTTAGGCAGGGTTACCATACCTCCTCCTTTAGGAGGATTTGTTCTACTTTTTGAAGAAATGTTCTCCCTTCGCCCAATGTCCTCCTTTTTGACAGTTAGTACTCCTTTGTAGCCTAAAATGCCCAAAAAGACCATGAAAAACGTTACATTTTGGCCTATAAGATATAGACGACGGGTAACCCTAACTTAGGCAATGTCACCATATACTTTATCGATTAATCATTTATTATTTTGGCGGGCACATTATGTACTTTGGCGATTTCACGATATTCCACTGTCACTGTTTGAGTAAGGAGCGACGCTACTTTACGCCTGCTTACCGTAACTAACATGCCCTGATTGATCAGTGTGTGGCGTTTGACGTGTCTGCTAGCCTGCGATGGTATACAGCGGGTCCGTGATCTACGGATATAGGTGGTTGGTTTATACCAGGGCTCGGCAAACGCCGGATGATTTTTCATGGCACGCCAAATGATTTGACGCTAACTATTAAAACCATGTGTTTGCAAAAAATGAAACAGAAGCTTTCAAAATGTACAAAGCTCGTAGGCGATCCAAAATTATTTCGCAAATCAACATAAAATAGACTATTTTAGGACAGATTTTAGTTTTCTTGAAATGATTTTCCGCCTTTCGCGAGATTTATTGAGCCTGATGTCTTGATTATAATGTGGGATTGAGAGCCCCCAATAAATAAAAATATATTTATAAATAGAAAATGTTTTCAAAAGCCTTGCATAATGTACAGAAATGATTCAACCGTATTAGCAGTTACAAAAGAACGTCAACCGAATATCGTATATGAAGACGACGACGCGGATTTTCAAGACATGGCCCCGTATTTCAAGAAATGCAGCTACAGAATTCGCTTTGAAATAATAAAAAGTCTGTCCGATTTCTACATAAATAGTATATGATGTTATTTTCAAGAAAGGTTATTTTGCTGTTTTTATCACTAGCCTACAGTTAATAATTGCACAGGACAGATGAAGTTTGCATGACAATAGTTTCAAATTTGAAATAAGAATTGAGGGTCCGCGGAGGTACGTGAAGGTCCAAAGGGGGTCCGCTAAGACAAAAAAGGGTTGAGAACCACTGAGTTTCTATAGGGTGTGCGCAAGACGGTACAGTTGTCATTTATTGCTGTTACTTCATGACTTGCGGAGAAAGCTGTCGCCACTCAAGATAATACTCACACTCAAGGTCGTAGCCTGAATTACAATTTTTTTATAGGGGGTTAGGAGTTTTGGGGAGCTCCCCCGTGGGAACACCTCGCAGAACCGTACATCCTGCCATGGGCAATTTCATCACTACCCTTTATCCATACGATTCTTAGACGCATGCACACACACACACACACACATACCCTATGGAAGCTTCCAGTTTCCAACTATAGCTTGTATTAGGTGATCGTTTCACGGACGAGCCCAAATCGCTGACATTGAGTGATGAACAACCATTGTGAATTTCGGACCTAGTCGCGCGGAGCGTGAAATATTTTTGAATAAATGAAAGAATTTGATGACTAATATTCGTGCGAGTAGCCTATATATGAGTATATGAGCAAGTGGATTCCAGTCTTACTTCGTTGAAGCACGGTTATTTAGCAACCACTGGTAAAGATTGACGCAACTTAGAAGATTGGGATTGCTGATAGATACTAGACCAAATTAAAAAACTCCTTTGATCAGACTCGTGCGATTTCAAATTAGCGCTTTTTCACGGTAGGTGCCGATATTTTCCAGTGCCAGTCGCATTGATATCGGAGGTGTCTGATTGCAGGGACATGATCATTAGGCGCCAGCATATATCGTAGGCTTCGGAATACATGCGTCGGTTTTATGGCCGTCAATCATTTTGGGAGCGCACTTTACGGAGTCGCATGTAGCCTACTTTAGATGTCTTTATGTGTCCCGGTACGAAAATTGCCGGAGCTAACAGCAGTACCCCACCCCCATACTGAACAAACACCCCTAGACTCAATCAACCCAACGACCTCGGGCTATACCGTACTCTCGTGCATCTACTGGTACCGTTGTGTTCCCATAATTGTGAATGCTGCTAAATTCAATTATGGGTATTTACGGAAGAATTCTTTTTCGGGATACCGATAATATAATGAAGACGTGTATGGACACTAAATCGCGCGAAGCGCGAAGAAAATTTTCCGGTTGCCTTCATCTTCCCCAAAATGCTGTTATATTTATTGATTTTACGAAAAGTTTCCAAAAATTTGGGGGGAGCGATCGCCCCTTTCGCCCCTCTCTGACTACGCCAGTGATATGAAACCATTTGGATGCTTCAGTCTAGGGGTTTTTACTGTGCAGCCTACGGGAGCGCAATTTATGAACCGGCATTCCGGCGCTGGGCATTTTCACGCTATGGAAGACACGACCTAGACATGAAGTTTCGGATAACATGCGACAATGCTACTCCTGTACGGTGTATGTGTTGCCAAAATCATCATCATCATCATTATTGGTTTATTAGCAATTTTATCAGTTCAATACACCACAAAAATGCGATACAATGAAAAG
>KE600148.1:0-10822 GCA_000444245.1 Botryllus schlosseri | reverse complement strand
AAATAGTTTTTTTTTAAAGAGGCCTTTGTTTAAAACACTGTTTAGAACAGGTTTTAAACAAAGTGTTTTAAACAACCGCAAGATGTCCTCAAATTATACCAAACCTGCGCGTGCAGGCGACAAGTCAAGCGTAATAAAAGCCGAAAGCACAATGTCTATCGAGGACAGTTTACCGGACAATGTTGTTGTTAAATTCGTTGTAAGACGAAAATGCCAGCAAGCTTCCGAACGCGATTCCGAGCGAATAAAATATCTGAACAGCAGCCGTGCTCCAAACCTGCAAGAACAAAATTGCTCTCAGTGATATAGGAAATGGATGGTGTCATTAAATCACAGTGCTCGATGTGTCGATGGGATGGGTGAAGCCAGAATATATGTGAAAGGCCACCGACGTGACGGTGGTTTGAATTTAAAGATACGTCGAGTGTGTGCCTTCCCATATGTCTAAAAATTTCTGTGACCCTAACACCCGCCCTACTATAAATCAATAATTAGCAAGCGAGTCTGAATTGGGTGACTCCGGCCTAGAAGACTTCGGTCATATCGGGTCTCCCAGTCTATACCGTGTAAATTATAGTTAGGAAAATTTAAAAAATGTATACTATTGGACGTGAATGTTTGTGGACATTGCCTTTACTATATTTCATGGTTGACGAATAAAAGAACTCTCTCTCTCTCTCTTGATGGAGACGTAAACAATCTTGTGCGTATGGGTGATCGACTCAGATTCTCCGTCGGATGGTGGCGCTGTATTGCCAGAGGGAGTCTTCATTTTCATCCAACCAAAATACATAAAAAAAAACAGACGGCAATGATGGTGGTACAGAAAAAAAGCATGCACAGTATTCGGTATCAGATAGGAATGATCGATACGACCATGAAGGTAAACTAGTCTGATCACACCAGCATCAAACAGGTACACTTGACTCTACACAGTCAGGCTTTAAAAAATGTTGGTTTAAAAAGGATAATAAAACGAAAAAGTAAACAATGGTATATATAAATATCGACTTTTCAATTAGATAAAATAAAATGAAAAGGGCAAAAGAAAACAGGAAACAAAAAACATAAAGATAATAAGTTTTAGGCTCGTAGCAAATGATCAATGAAGCAATGTCTGGGCAAGGTAGGACAACAGTGTTATAACGACAAGAGGTGATTAAGTAGGTCTTTTTTGAATCTATTGTAAGGTGATTCACGGATATCTTGTGGTAATTCATTCCAGACGATAGGTCCTGAGTGGTCGATAGATCTCTTAGTTAGGTTGCTATTGGGTGGGGGCAAGTAGATATTTCCCTTTGAGGAGGATCTCGTGTAATGGGAGTGGACATTTTTAGCAGGTATGAAAAAGTCATCCAACACATGAGGCAAACTCTTGGAAAAATATTTGTGTATAAGTTTTGATACTTCGAAGCGATATAGTTCGTCAACTCGCAAAATTCGATGCTTACGGTAGTAAGGCGATAATTTGGTACGTAAGGTACAGATGAGATCAGCCGTTTCGCACGGTTTTGCAGAGTTCGAATTCTGTGCAAAAATGTTTTGCATGCATTTACCCACACTACGATCCCATATTGCAGGCGAGAGTGAAAAAGTGAGAAATAGATGGTTCGTAGTATTGATCTAGAAACCAAAGATTGCAGACGGAAGAAGCTGTAGGCCTAACACATCAGGTTCAGTATGGAAATGTGGGATGATCAATCAGCATAAACGTTGACGGTTCTACAATTAACAGTTATTGCATCGGCAGGCGTAGTGGTAAGTGATTGTAGCGCAAAGACTCGTAACCGCGATAGTCATTTGTAACACGCGATTTGGGGCTACTCTTCCGACGATACAGATCATGTTAAAAGCTTGTGCACTGTGTAAGCACTCGTAAACATGTTATCGGATTGCTTAATATATTCATTGAACGGTAATATTATCGATACAGTCATTTCCGAATCTACAAATGCCCTGTTTTCAGGTGAATCACTGGGCAGCGCGGCGCGTTTTGATTTCTCCCGCTAGGTCAAGAATTCAAGACGTGACCGTTGCGAGCCAAAAATATATAAACTCGGTTCCGTGACGCTTTGATAGATTTGTTACTGGAGAGGTTTCTCGTTACCACTAGCCCGATGGGTCACGAACTTGCTTCATCGCAGTTCATATATGTAACGGGGTATCATGTGTCGGCTACGTGGTATTCACACCGAGCAATCGATCCCTCAAGCGGAAAATGGATCTTATTGTACACAGGCGTCATCAGATCACGAGATTTTCGAGCCTAGAAATCCAAATTAAAAGAAATCACGACTGAGCTGTTATGATTCATATACGATGTAAGACCCGCGGGGAAAGTTTGCTTTCCAGAATTATGCTGGCGCCAGCGGCTTGTGTACCAGGGTCCAATAACATGACATAGCCACCATCCAAGGGGATTAGGATTCTACCCTTGTCACGTCAGACAATGATGTAATTCGCTTCGAAGTCCTTGGACTGTACGCATGTCGGGAGCAACACTGATGGCCAATACCAAGCTAGATAATGTAAGGAGATCGTTGAAACGGGCGGGCGGGGATATGTGCCTCTTATAAAGATAAATAAATAGGATCAGGCGCTTATTCTCACGTATGCAGGCGAATGCAGGGATATTATAATGGGGACAGTACCTTTGGATCAGATAACTTTGCCCAGTCTGCGCTGAGGTAAAATGAAATTCCGTCTCCCGCCCCATCCAAAGTGCATCCTCTTATGACCAGAATGATCAATATCACGTACGGAAAAGTAGCCGTGAAGTACACAACCTGCAATGACATTGCAAACTCACAGCCTCAATAGAAATGAAGCGAAAATGGTTTCACATTACACCCATGAAATGAATATACACACGACCAAAGTCCTGAATGCCGAGAACCTCACCACCTCGTCAAGATTCAATTCCATAACCTTTGTGGGCCCTGTTTACATTTACACGTCGCCTTTCCACTGTAGGTACGGTAGAACAAACATATGAGTCATGAAGTTGGGGCCGTCGTCGTCGAAATTAACTATCTTTCATCTATCTACGTTCGGAGTTGGAGTTGAAGGATACTTTCATATCAGCATATTTAAATCAGTACGGAATACATCACGTTGTAAAGATTCTCGACAATCGATGGGAGATATTAGCTCCGTCATGAGCGAATTTGGGGGGATAAACTCTTCCGCACCTTTCCAGACGACTTGATTCCTTTGATCAAGCACAACAGCACTACGATCCACGACAAAAGCAAGCATAGGCACAAATCCCAAAGTACAGGGCCCGGGTCTCCGATTCCGGTACTATCGTTGATGCGGAGAACGCGATATCTGCAATAAGTTATTCGATGATGTTTTGTCAAATGTAACCACGAAGATCATCTAGTTTATCAGGATAATTGCTTACTTCCAATATTCCTCGCTTCTCGAAATACGCACAGCTGTCGTATTGCTGCTTCCCTGGTTAGCGCTTTCCGCAGTTACGGTGTACGATTCCGTTGTTGTTGCCATCGTTGTTACGTTAGAAGTCTAAAAATACGAGGGCTGTTAAGTGAGGCATATTACCTACAAAATAATGCGTATCGACGAAATTTGAATTCTTTGGGTGATAACGTAATGTTTACATAATATGACCAAGTTTGCCGCTAGTCATCCGCAATCCTCTACTGATGGACATCATTGCCGATATTCTGGACCAAAAAGATCAGAAATAATATTTTAAAGCAGGCTATGCCGTCTACAGTAGTGTTGGCTTGTAGAAGCGGGATTGAGATTGTTATATTCGATTGCATTTTGACATGCAATCGTGTCCTTGTGGACGTATCACAAGAATTCTGAAATTTCATTTTCTCGAACCCCATGTATCATCAATAAACACGTCCTGATAATGAGCGGACAAGCCTGCAAATCAAATCTAGCACCTCATGTCTGCCAGTCAATTGCGACATAAGGAAAGGTGTAACTTTTTTTTATGAGCTTCATGGATCTTACTCCATCCCGCGATCTTCATTTAACTGGGGAACCGAATGTAAGTAAGAGACGAAACTCTACCAGTGATGGTATTGGACCACCAGAAAGGCTTCATATTTCCTCACAAACCCAATATATAATTATACACTATACACCCAACACTGAAGTTTTTCTCAGACTGTTAATGCCACGAAAGGTGGAAATAGTGACAGACTACCGATTTCGCGGGCGAGATGTATTTACCCCAGATGCCGTGTTGTTGCAAAACGTTTCTTTATTCCACCACTGGTCGCACTGAGTCCATGGCAGGACATACGCGAATGATGCGAAGAGGTAGTAAAACGAGTAGGCCACGATCACGTTGTAGTAAATAATGACAAAGAACGAGACGAGAACCATTCCATATCCAACCCCTGAAACAACATCTCAAGCTTTGACACTGAGTAACACACTTCTGTCGGAAAACAAGTGATTTTATTTAACTATACCATGACTCGTATACGCAAAAATGGGGAAACCGCAGCTTTTAAATCTCGATATCTACTAGGTTAGTGAGGGTTAAATGTGCATATACATTACATTCGTTATCCTTACTCCGAGACTGAGTTCGTTTTAACTTTATATTTGCAATTGGAGACCAAAAAAACAGATAATATTCCACCTAAGTGAGAATTGAAATCAAGTCTATATAATACCAATGCCGGGATGTATAATACACAACAACAACAAATGTTTCTTATCGTATGATTAAGCGCTGGGTTTGTTTTTCGTATCGCTACAATAACAATACATATTACAATCTATAACGCATTGATACAATTGTGGACGGGAATGTTATCTATTTTAGAAAGTCATTTGTTCTCAAATTCGCGACCAAACATGCCTTTGTTTTCGTGGAGATTATTAGAAAAAAAATGAAAACACCATTCAACAGGCACTATCCGGAAGTAAAGTGTCATGGCTGCGGTTTGAGTGGGCTATTTTCAACTGTGTCGCAAATAACTCGACGTGAAAGAGAATTCTCGACTGCTATCAATGAGATAATTTGTTGTTAATAACTTGGATTTGAGATTTTGCATGCTTATGTCAGCAACGGAATACACCGCAACATTTGCAATCATTACTCCGGGACTGGATTAGGCGAAATGCATATGCAACGTAAATAGCGCACCGGAACTTCTCATTGTATAGGCGCTAGGCAGTTAGGAACACCGGAATTACCTTTAAACAGGGGCACTGCTCTAAAAGCAGTCACAGGTCCGAGTCCCGTGAACTGACCGAGGGACATTTCCAGAAAAAACAACGGGATGCCGCAGAGGAACAACATAATGGCATAAGGAATGAGAAAGGCACCTGAAATGCAAAATTGGTAAATATCAGGTTAATAAACACGGTCGCATTCCTATTTTGATAGCAATATCGTTAACCGTACAATGATATGAACTCTATAAGACGCATCGCTGTTTCCAACTTGTTCATTGTTGTAATTTAACTCATGATATTTGGTCAGTATTCTATATATCTAACCAACATCATTCTTTTGTTAGCATTAGAGAAGGATGTATCAAAGAAAAGTTCGCATTAGCAAGTGAATCGCCGCCTGATTACGAATATAGGATAGAAACTATGAAGCTATCAATACCGGGACATTTACGCTGGAGTTAAGACACTCTATGATTGTTTAAAACCTTGGATAAATTTCTGCTTACCTCCTCCGTTACTATATGCAAGATACGGAAATCTCCAGACATTTCCCAAACCTACGCAATATCCGATGCAGGACAGAAGAAATTCGGCATGATTGGCCCACTTCCCCCTTTCTTGTCCGACCTCTCCTTTATCCGAACCCTGAAATATGAGAAGACGAAGCTATTTAATAACCACGCATTACCCAAGTTTCTTATAGGTCAGCTCATCATACAGCACTCAAGCAGTTAATTTCAAATTCCTACCCCTCTACACCTTAGTATGCATGAAGAATCGGTTTTAAAGCTGGCAGTATTGAAAGCATCAGTGATTAATATTTAAAGAATCATTTTACACAAGGACATTCGACGAGGGTACTAATAGTATTATTTTTGAAACAACGCGAAATGTGACCTATTATCTTGAAATTATTGTTTATGTGCGCCAGCTAGTATTCTCCGCATGCGCCCCTTCATTTGAATAACCGAAAGTACTGGATAAACTGAGGTCGTAGTTTGTATTTGCGAGAGTAGATTGAATTGATGTTTATTTCACGTTTGTACTGGTATGTGTTCACTCCCTGCATGACTACAGCTATTAATATAATCCGTGATTCAAACTGGTATATTCTACTTTCGCGATGTTGACTTACTTCTCGAATTCCGACGATAAATACCCATATTCTACGAAGGTTTCGCTTCGTGCTATTCAATACCTTTATTCTTCCCTATCAATCAGCGGTGTAAGTATGATGGGCGTATCCGCAGAAAAAAATTGTATTTGTGAAAAGTTCTCATTCTCTATCAGAATTATTCATCATTTGTTAGGACTAAATGCGCTATTCTGACAATATTACCCTTGCTGGTGAAGTGTCGAACACCACGACTATTCCGGGCTATTAACGACACATTCACGAGGTAATATATTATTATTTATTCCTAAAGCAATCGGCAAATAGCACAATAAATGGAAGTACTTTGGTTTGTTGATATGCTGGCATTCTTTTGAAAGAACAAAGCAAGTACAGTTACCAACCGCTACTCGAATTGAATGTCAGTATGTCATATTTTCCGTCATCGACTGATCTTCCGCTAATATCCGTATACATAATAATGAACCACCTTCGTATTTCCTTTGTTTTGTGTCGCGGCGGCTCAATAAAACAAATTGATCAAATTCTTGTATTGTAAAGTTAAATCATGCTATCACGAGAAACGCAGCACGCCACAATATACATTCCAGTAACTGGGTTACGTGTTGGAGGCGATGATCTATTATTTCAATAAAATCCATGCCAAGCCCGGATTTCATAGTCCTTTATCTTGCATGCATATATGCACAAAACGAGCTAACTACCCCGTTCCCCACGAACAAAACGAAGATAATCATTAAAATTTCATCATGCTGAAAATATCACCTAAACGCCCGATATTTTCCAAATTATCTTGGTAACTTGAAATCTACTCACCTACAGCGTATTATGCTAAGGCTATTCTCAAAACGCCTATAGATTCCGCAGTAGGATTACATTGAACAATTCGAGCAATTCTTTCAAGAGGCATTCTTTCTTACACTCGCTATGATTCTGAGTGTACTTGAAGAAAATCCGGATGAAGGAAACGTGTATAGTGACATGAGAGTCGAATCCATTGCACCATATATCATTATAAGATCTACTAAATTTTCAATTAAGTTAGTGTGGTAACGAGATACGACGACAAGTTACGATGGTAATTGTGTATCGGAATTATGCACTCAAAATTGACATAAAGCAAAACCGGTTCATTCACAGTACGGCCAGTACTAGATCCGATGTATCATTGCTTGAACTGGCCTTGGGCATTCGCAAAGAGATGTCAGATGAAAATGAAAACCCGCAAATTGCAAGATGGCACAAAGTTCATGAGCTCTATCGACTACATCGACTATCACTATAGGCATACAAGTCCGCTGAAGGCGAACACAATCAATCTGCCTAAGCTATATACATATTGAGATCCAGATTCTAGAAGACAGAGTCTAGAGTGGTGAGTGGTGATCCTTTGTCAAAGTTCCTTTACCAAAACACTCTTTCAGATAATATAAAAATTGCTTATATCCTCACAAAGAATTTTGTCTACAGATATTATCTTGGATGCTGCTATCAGCGATGTAATTGTTTTCCTTCTGATAGACCGTCAAAATATGCGCTATTAATTATATCAATATCTAAATCAATTGGTAGTTTATGAAAGTTGTGGGTATCTAGGACAAGAAGCGAAAACATATCCTTGCAGTGTAGCATAAATACGTAATCAGAATTCTCATTCAGAAACTCACCATGATTTTTGCAACCCGTGTCTGCTAGAATCCGTGCACTCACGTATTCTGTGTCCGCTGTAAGCCGAGTGTGCTCCAGGAATGTATGGATTCAACCGCGCTAACGATCTGCGACGCAATGTTCCAGATTAGTATGTCTGCAGTATTGCTAGATTGGATATTTTGCAGCTCAATTTATACTAAACAGCACCAAACTGTTCGTTGCCAATGAAGCGGACTACAAAGAGCTGAAGTGGTCGTAAACGCCCTTTTGTGTTATATAAAGACGAGAATGCTGCTGCTCAGATAATCCGGAAAAAAGGCACAGCAGGGAGTATTCTTCCAATTGTCGTCACGCCCAACGATGTTCGAGGTTGGGACTTTTTCATCGGTAAGTTCACTCACAACTGAGTCATCAAATTGAACCTACTGGAAATAGATGAGATATGTACGTCATCATATTCTTAGTCACATAATATTTTAATTAGTATGAGTCCTGCATTGTACGCGTAAAAGTCGATGCCCTGTAGATAATTGCGCTGATCTTTATTACACCATATCTAGATTAAATACGGACAGAAGTTTTGATAGACTTATTTTCCATTTGTCTATTAGATCGCCACAACTGCCGATAAGTCTGGTCATAATTGTTAACATTGTTTGGACGAAATGAGGGAGAGTGTTTATTCGGGTTCAGCATATATATCTGAAACGTTTACAGAATGATTATACAGGAACATCAACAAAACTGGTGAAGCAACAGGGTGATTGTTAAATTAGTTAACGATCTTAGTACTATATATACCATATTATACCGTGGATATTTATAAAAATTCTACACGATTTTACGCGATGCCTCACTAATTGTCAACTTTCACTTGTTTTAGCGACATTGTATACGCCCATCAAACGATGTTTGTGGCGTCCTGTAGTCAATCCGTTTTCGTCAATAGCTTCTGATTACTTTGAAATTGCATTTTGGATATAAAATTTTCCTGGAATATACGCGTTTTGGGTGGATATTTTTTTCGAACGCGTTTTCTCAAGGACAATGCAGGAATTTGGCCTATTCGTTCAGTGACTGCCGCCGTTCAGCTTCTCTGCACATCCGTTTAGGCCAAGTAAACTTGGCAGTTCGTAAACGCAGGTGGAGAATGGGTATCACTATAATAAACTTGATGTGGTCACTATACTGGTGACTTACTTACGTCAGGCACAGTAGGACATATATGAATGCATTTTTATAATCAGCATTGCGCAGATCAATGTGAACTATTCCTGAAATACAGGGGCGGGTTCCGCTTGCAATCGGTAATTGTCCGAGAGTCGCGAGAATACTGAGTTCTGAGTAGTTAAGCCTTTGTTTGGACAGCGGAAAGCTTAGGGAAGTTGCTGTAACATCATGGTAAATCTATCACATCGAAAAGCAGCACGCGTGACTACACCCTATAATCGCATAGCTTACACAATTGTACACCGATCGTCATATGATAATAAAAGCTTAATACTCGGATGTTGATTGTTGTGCACATTTCAACCTAGTACGTTGTCGTTGGGGATTTGTATGTTAGTCAATCTGAAGGCCTACCAGTCGATGCAGCTGAGGCATTGTATTTCGTTTTAAGCGGGTGTGTGATGCGTATTAATTTGATTTACCAGATGACAAAACACCGAAGTGTGATTTGCATCAAAATATTATGTGCCACTCCGACTGGCAATATGGCGGAAATGACTTAGTTTATCATTATTCCATGTGACATCTACATAGTTCTGTCTCCCTATAGATAATGATGATTTGGTCCGACAATTTCTTTTTACAACGATCATAGAATCCAAGTAACGTCGACATTCCACAGGTTCCGTGACTGTACCCGGTACCAAGATGCTATTCTGCGCGTTGTGCAATATCTTTGCTACGGAGGATGTGGATTTTTTCGTGATCACATTCCTTGCATTTGCCTCTGAGGAATTCGTGGGAGAGCATCGTAAAGTGATTATGCTATTACGGGTTTAACGTCAGCTGCAAAGGTGTCTTCGTGGATAAATTTATACGATAGCGTCGCGACACCGATACCACGTTGCGAAGGACAAAGGCAATGACTAACCAGCGGGAATTTAGGCAAATTGTAATAACACGCGCGGTCAAAGCACACACAATTAAATCTCGCACACGAATGTGTGACTCGCTAGTCTAGACTCGTCTGTTTAAGTTCAAGCTTATGTTTTGCGATT
The DNA here is from genome assembly GCA_000444245.1 of Botryllus schlosseri. Taxonomy (NCBI): domain Eukaryota; kingdom Metazoa; phylum Chordata; class Ascidiacea; order Stolidobranchia; family Styelidae; genus Botryllus; species Botryllus schlosseri. The sequence goes on along the minus strand of KE600148.1, from coordinate 637 downwards.
GTTACATTCACACATTATTCATAAACTCATAATTATCTCGAAAACATGGTTCGAAATTTGATGACGTGGTATGACACATCAGATTTAGTAATATGACACTTCATATGATTTAGAGCGTATCTATGTAAGAATCCAATATTAAATCAGATGAATTTTGAAATACAAGTGGACGATATCTTTATCTTGACATCAAACTCAAAACTTTCTGTAACAAACAATTTACGAAGTCACATTGGGGTTCATGATTCGTACGTCGGCATTCAATGTTTGCACGTTATTTTTCCCTTAACCGACAGCATATACTTCCAGCTAACAGCTATATACATGCGAATTAGCAGAGCATTTTACAAGAAGACCTTGAAGACGGATGGTATACGCTACTATTTGTTCGTTGTAGCCGCGCTATAGAGCCACTGTTGATTTTAGACTAACAATGGCGATATGTATCACGTTTTAAACCTGTCACGGCTATCTTTTTGAGACTATAATGTTCGGGGTTATATTCCATAACTTCAATCATCGCCATGAAGACTAAAACTTCAGTAAATCGACAATATAAGTGTATAAACTCCTACATCACTCTGCTATTGACTTCGTCTGCGAGCGAAAGTTATCAAATCAAGATATATATGTACAG
>ATSW01050646.1:0-11114 GCA_000444245.1 Botryllus schlosseri | reverse complement strand
CAGTGGGTCGATTTTGATCCAAACAAAAACAGCTTTGCTAATATGATAACCTACAAATACAAGAAAAGTAGTTGTGATAAGCAACCTAGGAGCCAACTGATGAAAATATTTTTAATACTATTTCTATAAATGAGAATAGTTTCTGCAATCCATGTAGGTCAAGTAAAGTGTTAGCTTTCTACGCGAATATGGAATCGGCGTCTCGTGCACACCAAAGATTCTACTCAGTGCATACACGGTGTGATGCCGGGAACCGTCTTGGCACAACAAATATTTGCTCTAGATGTACCGGGAAGGGGTAATCGTCAGCAATTAGTAAAAAATTTGAACAGCTTCTTGGAGGTACGGAAGTTCATACAATTGATTAATATATTCATATTGAAATGAACCCAAATATTTTCGGCTGACAATCGTCAGGGGTATTTGTCAGCAACTGGTAGAGAATTGGAAAGAACATCGTATCAGCCGAATATTTTCGGCTGAGACTAGTTGCTGACGATTACCCCTTACGAGTCTCAGCCAAAAATATTCGGGTTCATTTCAATATGGATATACTATACAATTGTATAGTGCTGTTTTGTACCTCCCAAGGAGCTATCCCGGTCCTGCGGATGATCTTTGACTAGTATCATACCGTGCAGTCACCAACAAATTAGAACGAACAAAATCTCTAGCATATTTCAAAGAAAACAATATAGAAAAATGAAGTAGGCCCAGTAAATTGATAAATAGCTTAAAGTGTGTGAATATTACACTATCGCAATCTGATACGCATATTCAGATTTTACAAATTTGAAATAGGAAACTGTTGGTACCATATAGAATTCTAGAATACCTCTCACCTTCATCTTTGAAGTTGTCAACATAATTGCGGCACGGCAATGCTGTGGAACTTGAATACTTTCTTTCAATGTCTATTGCGATTTTAGACTTCAACTTGCTCTGAATGTTGACCGGAGAATGAACTTTTTCTGTATTGCTGTTGTTAGTTTTCGACCCTTTCCCGCTTGTTAAATCTAATGGCTCATCGCTGTCAGAATCTTCACAAAATGTGCAATTGTTGAACAGCGCCGATCCAGAGTGGCAGGTCCTTGTAAACGCCGAAGATCAGCAGTATTCGGCAAAGAAATCAGTTCAGGCGGTGGCCCAGTAGAGCGACCATAGACATCCATTTTTGCAGATATGGCCCTCTATGAGAACGTATGCATTACATTGGCTAGGTCTGGACTACATATAAACCACTGAATTCATGCTAGAAATGGTGAAATTCTACATAGGCTACTGTATATATATAATTGAAGTGAGGGAAGAATCGGAACACCACAAACCTACATTATTTTAGATCAAACATTAGTACCAATATACAAATGCCTATTATGATTATAATCTGTCATCATGACATGCCATTCTATTTATACTGTTCAATGCGCAGTTACTCCATCAGTTAAATTTTCTGTGTTTTACAACTAACCTCTGCTGTTTCTGGTAGAAAAAAACTAGGTCAAATTTGGGCACATGAGCTGACATTGTTATACACGCATACATACTGAATCTTGGCTCATAAGCCAGACAAACTGAGAAACATGGTAAAACATGGTCAGTGATTAACAACTTCCTTCCAATTATTTGACAATAAGCTGACTGCATGTGTTGTGTTATACATACATTGCAAGAAGTTAACAGGCATATTACCAGGATGACGAGAAGCAATGTAGAAGGTGATTGGGCAAGTATCGTGCAACCGTGGCAAAGAATAGAATCGATTATTATTTAATCCAATCGGCAATCAGTGGTTTAACTTTTGACGCCTGCCAAGCTTGGAATCGGTGTCCTGTGCTCACACTATATTTATTTTTTTAATTATTTTTTATTAAATTACTTTAACTTGGAAAATCATCGCTGCTCCCCTGATATATCAGGCAAAAAGGCCAGCGATTCCAATCAGGCCAAGCTCGACAATATCTGGTTTTAAAGCGTCATTTTAATAGCAGTCATGTTTTGGAAATAATTTTAGATTTGTCTTGCATTCAAGCATACTACCACACAGTAAACGCATCAAATAAAATCCAGCCGCATTGCTCGCAAGTAGCAGCAAGTCCACAGACAAGAAACAGCTGCCAAGACATGAACTCGATGAAAAGTGAATAATCACAACACTGACCGCTTGAGACTTGAAAACAGCAGCGGTTACGAGAGTGGCTGAGGAAAACAATGGTATCATTGCACAAGACACCGTATTGATGGCGAGGAGAAGTACATATTCAAGCAACAATGGCGAAATTATTGAGTGAAAAATCATTTCTATGGCCTTAACGTAGGAAAGGTAGGTGTATAAACGTGATTATTATGCCTGATTTCCCATTCGACCTTTCCCCCGTCACCGCGCCACCATTGCATGCGTCGGTCGCTTTCCGGTGTCATTTCAAGAATCTCTGACTGGTTCTCTAGAAATGGTAAATGCTGTTTGCTGTCATCATTGGTTTATTATTAATTATTAAGAATTTTCATCAATTCAAAACACCACAAGACTGCGATACAATGAAAAGATAGGAAGGTGCCGAAACGATTCGGAGTAGTCTTTGAAATCAACCTCCACCCGAGGAGGCGGACTGCCGCTCGATTTACACTCATACTCACACGTCATTGTTGCGCAGGGCCTTGTTCATTTTTTCTCGTATTCCATAAGTTTTACCACCGAAGCAGTTATACTATCGAATCTTAACAATAACTTTTATGTTCGATAATAATCATACACACTCACATATATCATATCTACCACAACCTTCAGGTTAAGCAGCTTCTAAGCAACGCTAGGTTCAGTCTTTGACACATCGACTCGCCTCTACCTTGTGTACTCAAAGTTGCCATAACCAAGCCTGCATTGCCGGCTTCAAGCTTGTTTAAGTAAGCTAAATGCAAAACCAGTTAAGCTCGCAATGCAAGCAGCGAAATCCCTAGCGATAATTTTAGTAGAAGTACTTGTACTATCAACAAACTTGTACACCATTTTGACATTCCCATCAAATCACTTCGGCATTACCTATCATGTTACACAGACACTTGCATGGCAAGCTTCACTCAATTTCATCATGTATTACGAAGAAAAAAATTCATACAAAATTCATATTTAACTTATTACATAAAAAAGGAGGTAATCACGCAACACAGCACCTTCGCACACCCCAAAGGAATGGCACGGTCATCGGGATGTATCGTCTAGTAAGCATGATAACGATTCGATAAACGATATAATCAATTGCACTAAATCGATGCAGGCAGCCGACGCCGTAGCTGAACAGGGACGTACGATGCTTTTAGCACCAGCGCCCATCGACTGCATATGAGAAATATTCTAGGCCACGACAGATGCACAGGCTGATCAACACAGGGTTATGTTTTTTCCTGTATTTTAGCAACGACGCTCTTTTCGTAACACGGCAGCACCTCGTCGTTGTTGCGAATCTCGAAATAAGCGGGGCCATCTATCTCCTTGGAATACTGCTTGAAGAAGTAGCTGTAGTTTCCCCGCCGTCGCTGAATACTGTTTTTGAACTGCTCCAAAGTAATTTCATTACCGACGATGCGTATCTTGTACCACATCTCCTCGTTCGGAAGTTGGTAGAGGCACGTGGTTTCGACGTCTTGAGGCGAGCCGTTTAATTCACTGGCGGCTTCCGGGGTCTGCGCCGTGTTTGAAGAATTCCCGAGGCTTGTCGCTTGGACGGCTGTCCGCCGTGACGCAACACCGCCATGGACCCGGACACGACACCAATACCGGGCAGAGTCAGACTGGCCGCTGCGTCGTATTCGCTTTCCGTTTCGGCGATTAAGCGGCGCTTCACCTCGTCCAGCATCGTGGTCGGGTCGGGTCTGGGTAAAGGCGGCATGTGCATGTCCTGCGACGTGGGTTGGACACGAGACCGGCCGTGGTACGGGTAGGCTTTGCTCGTGCTCGTCGGGAAATTGTCTCTCGGATTGATGTACTTTCCGGCTTTCGGTGCGACTCCTTTTTTTTGCAACGGGCTGTAATGCAAAACAATGCTACAGATACAACAGGCGGTTCAAGTCAGCTGGTTAGCAGTTCTTGGCACATGATTCGAGTCCTCAAATCAGAATCGAGTATTAATTCTGATTCAAGCCTAGTAGGGAGAGATGATATTTTCAAGCACTGAACAGGTTAAATTACTGGTTACTGTCAACAAGTTTTCCGTAACAGAACCAGTACATTTGCCATTTGTCATGGAGCCGGCAGACCAAAAAAATTGAATCCAACCAATGGCTATACCCAACTACGACATAATCTGAAACAAACGACTGTACTACGTACTTCATGGGCTCTCCAACGTCGCCTTGCTGCTTTATCCATTCGTGCACGAATTCCCGTTTATCCACGGGTAACACCTGTATATCAAGCAAGGATTATTCAAGCGTCTCAACAACCTCACCAACACTGTAGTACACTGTAGTTGGCTAATCAATTTGACGTAAAATAACATGATGGGTCATGGAAAGAACACAAACATTTAATTGGACACAAGAATGACATTTGGCCATTCAAATCCGTGCGCTTGAATGCAACCCATTAGATATATGTAGATAGTGATTTCCGACTAGATTCTTTCCGATATGACAAATTTGCAGACACCAGAAAGTATGCTCAAACCACGGTAAGGATTACAAGAAGAAGCATGATTTGAGCGTTCTTCACGGCATTACACTGTGACATAATTTCAGACACACACTCAGATCACAGACAGAGTCAGGGTCAGCGAACATGTCAAAGCTAACAGCTATCACAGCACGTTAAACCTTCTACTAAATTGCACAAACTCAGAATTTCAAGAACCAGTAGTTCACACAGTTGTCACTCAAAATAGCACTCTATATGGGGATGAGGCTCTGGGCTCACGTGCTCTGCGTGCATTATATGGGTAGAGTCTACCCGGTGACTATGCATTTAGAGATGAGAATATAAATATAAGGAGCGTACATTTCAAAACAAAACAATTCTGAGAAGTATATCAAAGCACGTCAGACTTTAGCGCAGATGATAGATAGGCCCTAATTTAGGAAATTTCAGACATCTCTGGAACTTTAAAACTATCAAAACACCCTGGACATCACGCTTGTATAGTTGATAAATAACCGAGAAACATACCGGCATATCCGGAACTTCTGGAACTTCGTTCTGAGTCATACCCATCGGCACCTCCTTGTATTTCTTCAGCATTTCCCCGCGCCGGTCGACCTGCAGCTGTTTCAAGCTGTGCTGCGACACCGGGACCCCTAGGTGACCCCTAGCGGTCTTCCTATGCAATCCGTCGTGCGTTTGCGGCGGCTGCAAGTGCTGAGTCCTCGACTGCGCAGGGTTCCCGTACGGGCCGGTCCGCACGGGCGGCGGAGAGCTCCTGCTGGGACTTTCGACCGGGTTCGGGGTCTTCATCACTCGCTCGATGTGGTTGTCAAGGATGTCGTCCTCGTTGTCCAATTGCGAAGACGCCTCGAGCATCTCCTGGCGGCTCCGATCTTCGGCCACTTTTTTCAGCTTCACTTCCAGTTGGGAGAAGAAGCCTTTCGGGTTGTCCGTCGCTATCGTAGCCAGCTCTTGCTTATATTGACATCTTAAGATTGACGTCGCGAATATCATTAGTTTCAACGATAAAAAAGAGCAAAAGTAGGTGTTTGGCTCAACCGGATCGGACACAGCATCCACTTTTCGCGCATAGTCGACATGCAACAGAAAACGATCACGCAGTGATCAGGGTTGCCGCACATTTGACCATGTGACACAAAGAACAACGACAGTTCAGTACGCGGCTTTGTAACCTCAAAACAAACCCCGAAATTAACCCTTACGAAAATCACAAACCCAAGCCACGTAATTAACCCTTCCCAAACCCAACGCATCAAGTGCCCAATGCTCAAGTGTCACATGTAAATTTCACACTCATACACGTTCACCAGTCCACGAACCGGTGAGCGAATTGTCATATACAATACATCGTTACGAACCGTGTCCCTAGCGACTGTTTTGTGTAACTCACATTCGACCCGTGTCGCCGACTATAGTTTGAGCTACAGGGATTACAGGGATACAGGGATTATGAATATGCACAACGTGAAAAAAACGGGGTTCTGATCTAAGGGATGAAGGAAGTTTATCCGAAATTTGAATACCCCAACCTAATGCGACACATACACGCAGGGCTGCCATCAACAAATTCTGAGCATAGTAACGGTGAAATTTCCGAGCTGACGACTAAAAAAACAACCATCACTTCCGCCCAGTTCTGTAATCCCGGGCATATTGGTTTAGAGTAAGCCCTTGGTCATATCGACTGTGAAACTATTGCGACCTGTGGCGACCACTGAAAGGAAGACTAATTAAGGACAAATCTTATAAATAAGCAAATATGTTGTTTTAAAATACATAATACATACATCATATTAAAGATGAGGACGGTATGAGAAACCTGCTAACATGCGGAGCTCAAAACTACAGTTTTTGTACATATACCAAGTGGGCGGGTTTCATATTACACAGATCACACACATGAAGACCACGCTGAAATTACCTTCTCGTCACAGGCACAAAATATTCCTCGGCCGGGTTATAGATGGCGTGATTTCTCTTCGCCTGGTGACGGACTATCCGCTTCTGATCTGCGGAGAAAATTGAACAGCGTCGCAAAACCACAGACCAACTAACAAGAACAATCTCACGTTTCTTCGAGCCATAAGCCGGGCCTCCCTCTAAATCGATGCTGCCGTCCGTCACCGACAGCGTGTCGGACGTCGCGTCCGATGACGCATTGTCACTTGCGTTGGCCGAAGCAGGGGGCACATAATATTTTGGGGCGCTCGGAGCAGCGTAATACGGATATGCCGGGTTACTCTGGAAATACGCAAGGGTTGAGAAGAATAACCACACGCCGGAGCTGACAGGTATCTAAACACTTCTACTTATCTCAAGTAGGATCTGCCTACTTGTGCTACTTATTCATGCGGTTACGCTTTTAGACTACTGGTAGGCCCTTCTATTTTTACTTGAAGTTTTTCAGCAAAACTATATGCTTTCACAATTTGGATAGCGACAAGTAGACAGTAGTTTCGGGATAACTTTGCATCACTTTGACGGGTGAAATTGTCAGAAGAGCCTAGCGAACTTTATATATATACGAAGATTCTACCTATATGTAGTGTCATTACTGGCTTTGCACTTGTGACGAAGATGCATCTTGCAATTCAATTTACTGCTTAAATTATGTGACCCCTCAACCAAATCTACTCTTTCGGGCCATTTTCTACTTCCACTCGAATTACATTTGACAGACTTGGGAAATTGTTACTTGTAATTGAGAATAAATTATTGATGTCACTTAGAACTACTACCTCTTGAGTAGCCCCAGGAGAGGGTCATTACCTGATCGGATCCCGGAGAAAATACAGGATTCTTCAACTGGGCCGCTCTTTCCATTGCGGTTCTAGCCAAGGACTGCTGAGCAGACGCGCTGCTAGCACGTTGCGCCGAGTTTGGAACTTGATTCTCGCTGTCTCGCATGTAAAAAGCGACACCGTTACGTCTCGCGATCTCTAGCGCGCGCAATCAGACACTTACGTAGCAACTTGAGTCGGCGGGTCCCAAACTCTGTCTTCGTTGATACGCGGGAGGTATAACGAACGGCCGGCGCCGTTGGCCTGATTGCCGGCTTGCTGTTGTGAAGAATTGTCCTGGGTTGCAAGAAAAAATGGTATTCTCATGCAAGCCATTCGTAATGAACAATGAAACAGGTCTTGCTTGCGACACGAAAGGTGACAAAGTCGATCGGACTGGTGCTTCCTACAGCGGATCAAAACCATTTCCAGGACAAACAGAAAAAAGTGTGAGAAAAGCATTTACAGGCATCGATACCCAGAGTCTTGTCCGGCAAAAATTGGAGTTACTTGTCATGGGAGTTTTGCACATCACATTTGGCAGGTGGTCGAGTAGTGAGGAGCTGTATCCGACCCATTACCTGATACTATTTCAGCTATTTTGCTCTTTCAAAGATATTTAGCAGCAGAGAAACTTAGGATCGCGAAACAGGCTGACAAATTCTACGATCCAAGTCCCTATAGAGCTGAACGGGAATGTAAGGCTGACTTGTGGATAGAAATGTTCAGATCTGGACTATGAATCCGCAAACATGAGGCTGCGCGGCCAAAAAACTTTCATCTCCATAATCAATTAAATCATGTTACTGGTACCAGTAATTTATTAAATGAAATAGTTTGATAGCAACAATTCCCCAAAACAAAACAAGAATGGTCAATTCTTTATCTTCAGTGCATAAATGAACCAATTCATGCTTGAGCTGCATAAAAGCGATACATAGCTGAAAATCACGTACCGTGGAAGATGGGAAAATTGTATAAAAATACATTAGAAAGATTCGGGCAAGCATCACGATAAATCGTCGGAAATTATTCGCATGAATTCAAATCGGTCAAATATCGCCTCAAAACGAAACGCTACACCCGTAATATTGATGAAATTGTCGGAACAAAAAAATGGGACTGAGCAAGATGATACAAATTGATTAGACACCTTAGAGTACACGACATCTAGTCATGACATTATAGAACTGTTGCCATTGAGAGTACTTAAAGAAGAATACCGACGATAAGTTTGGATCTGTAGAGAATTTTTAGCATTGTAGGTGAGAAGGCAATAGCATAAAAATATTGCTTACGGTGATCTCGTTTTGGCTTGCAACACTAGATCCAGCTTGTTGTTTCGTGTGCTTAGTCTCGTGCTGCATCATATAGTTGAAAAACAAATCACTCTGGATAAAAGACGAATACAGCTCTTTCTCAATATGACGTTCGATCTCGTTTTGAGCAGAGTCGAATAAATTGGATCCAATGTCGAAGTTATGCAGCCCAGTATGTTGTGACTGAAACGTAACAGAATTTGACATCATCTACGAACCAAGGTCGGGCGATATCAGCTCATACCTTTTCAAAGCCTTTTCGTATTTGACGTGATATCGACTGTCTTGTTTCATCACGTACGATGGAAGCCACGACATAACACCTGGGTTTATCTTTCTTCATGTACTCGGTGAAAATCTTTTTGGCAAGTTTACACCTACAATTCAGAAAATGCAGCTGCTGAAGTAGGCAATGTATCTCATCCATGTGCTTTCAGTGGGCCTACAGCTCTCTAACCATTGCATATACAGATTATTGGCATCAGAACCAGGCTCTCGCAGTGATTCAGAAACTGAAGACATTCAAAGCACTCAAATATTCATCCACTACGCAATGCACACCGTTGAGTATATAGACCAGGGGTGGGCTAACTTTTTGGCTCGCGGGCCGCATTCAACATCTGAATCTATTTGCCGCCCACACTATATTGAATTAAGATTATTAAACAAATACTTTATTTAATTATGTAGTGACCAAGGTAATATGTAGATAATATATATGTATATTTAAAAAAACATCGATTTGATGATAACATACAGTCGTACACGCGTCAGAAACATTGAAAATATTTTATAAGCTGATCGTCTTCAATAACCTATTTATCAAAATTAGGGATGAAGTCGGTTGTGCAGATTCTTAGAATAGGATGTAGATTTGAATCTGTGCACAACCATCTGTTCATAGATTTGCTGACGCTACTTTTGCTTTAGCTCGAAGACACACTGACACAATGCTGACGGCATCATAACCATGTTACCTTTAAATTTGTTTCTACAACATAAGATAATATAAATAGAAAATTCTTTTTCACTTATCGAGGACAGCACTAAACGTAATCAATTTGCAGGAATTGCCAATTTAAAACATCGCTCATAAACTGAATTATTTCATTTCCGTTTTCACGTTCTGCGAGGCATACCAAATAAAACCTAGGGTATTGAGGTCAAGCTATTACGCTAGCAATAAAATAAGAAATAAACATCATAGTAAGACGATAACTTGTCATTGTCCTGATGAAATATATTGAGAAAAAGTTCAGTCAAGTTTTTAATACGCATTCTATCAATGTTTTTAATAAGTTTCTCGAGGCTTTCCGAGCACACAAATAGGTGTTGCGGGCTGTAGTTTGCCCACCCCTCATATATACACATACGTGTATCTGTACGTACAGGATAACAAAACAAATTGATCATGGTCACAATATACCTTAATCAGTAAATCAGCCACTGTGGCACAATTATTATTAGCCTACTGCAATTGATGGAAAAATTCCATGGAGAATCAATGCAAAACTACATTTATACCTTCAAAAAGAATTATCCCACCTTTTTTCGTGTGTTTCTGCGTCATTAGTGGCTTTTTGGGAATTTATACTATTAGCAGGGGAAGAGCCATTGGAGCAATTGTTTTTAACGCCGAAATCTTTGAAGCCTTTGCAAGCGAGCCAACAGTCCAGCAGTTTTTCTTTGTTGCTTGAGGACAAAAACTTGTAAAATAGCTTTATTCCATCACTATCGTCCAAAACATTGTGCAATGACAGTTTCCATCTCTCGCAGGGGATCATAGGCGAAACAATACCTTCCGGCTCAAATCCCAGGTCAATGTCGCTTCTCCTGCAGAATGATGATGCGCGATGATGACCGATATCCACTACCATAAAAATATGTATGCCTAGTGGCTCTACAATCAGGTAAGAACTCATGTTCATGCATTGGATATTTCATAATTAGGTACTCATGAATGAGACTGCAATTGGGAACAGCTCTTAACTGAAATATTTGTGTATTGGGACATGTTAGCCTAATATGTCATGAAATGTACTTCACGCGTCTCATACATTAATGATTGCAGCAATCTACTTGTTAAAAATGGATAGGAGTAACTAGCGGCGGAAAATTAAGGGGTAAGGAATATTAAACTTGTTGACTTCGTATATAATAGGGTTGCCATATTTTTGCAACACAAATTACGGGCGCTCTTTAGCGCCCACTAGTGGATTTCAAAAGAAGGTATGATCACATTGTGGATCAATATGACGTCACACCAGCAAAGCCTTGTCTATCGACTGGAGGTGGTCACGATTTGGTTCAGGAGTATGTCGTTCGTGTAAGTTGTCACCAGGGCCGAAGCCACATTTTTCA
>ATSW01050604.1:0-15862 GCA_000444245.1 Botryllus schlosseri | reverse complement strand
AGAGAGAGAGAGAGAGTCTTTATTTTCATCGAACCAAAATACATAACAAACGGCAGTGATGGTGGTACAGAAAATATGCGTGCACAGTATTCGGTATTAGATAGGAATGATCGATAAGACCGTGAAGGTCATCTAGTCTGATCACACCAGCATCAAACAGGTACACTTGACTCAGAACAGTCTGGCTGTGAAAAAATGTTTAGTTGGGAAAGGAAAATATATAAAAAAAAAATTAAACAATGGTAGCAAATGATCAATGAAGCAATGTCTGGGCGAGGTAGGGCAACAGTATTAGTGTAACGACAAGAGGCGATCAAGTAGGGCTTTTTTGAATCTATTATAAGGCAATTCACGGATATGTGATGGTAATGCATTCCAGATGATAGGTCCCGAGTAGTCGATAGATCTCTTAGTTAGGTTGCTATTGGGTTGGGGTAAGTAGACGTTTCCTTTAGACGAAGATCTCGTGTAATGGGAATGGACATGTTTAGCAGGTATGAAAAAGTCATCAAACACAGGAGGGAGACTATTGGAAAAATATTTGTGAGTCGAGTCGACACCTTTCCTATTTCATTGATTCGCATTTTTGTGGCGTGTTGAACAGATAAAAATTGCTAATAAACCAAATGATGAGGATGATGATGAAATCGTCTCGCGAGCCTTACTTTATCAGGGGGTGTAAGATACTTTGATTCCACTGCGACGATTCTGTTCATGACATCGCATTGTACAATGTGCATTGTGTGTGACTTGTTCAGATGAAAAATATAACTCAACGATTATGATTATTAAATGCGATACAATGAAAAGATATGAAGCTCTGGAGCTCTCAGCATGGAGGAGAAAAAAAACGGGGGCGCAGACTAGATGACCTCATGGGGCCGTATCGCAACTCCGTCGCCAAAGCATCTCGATGGTGCAGGCGAGAAAGAATATCATCTCTCTCTCTCTCTCTCTATGGAATCAGACACCCACCTTGGCCTAGGCGATGTAAAGAGGAGGCATGCACACTGAATGAAAAGTAAACGAATATAGTATAGAAAAAAGCAAGCGACAAAAACAGGGTGGCATGTCATAGAAGGAGAGATTGATAGGTCAGGTCGTGGTCCGGAAATCTTGAGGATGGACTAGTATTTTTTATTCAACTCAACAATATTTCCTGTAAATATTTCAAAATCAGCATTTTTCAACTACTGTTAACTAACTTTTATCATCTATAAAAAGTGTACTCCTTTCCGGATTACAAAATAGTATACAAACAGTAAACACCCTTTACCGAAATGCCTGAGTGATACCTGCGATACCCCCGAGACGTGAGTACATTCACAGGACCCCATACCTAAAGAGCCGCAGCAGCCTCCTCGTCCGACTGCAACAATTTGTGATTTTGCAGTCTATATTTAATTATTATATTCCTAGTAAAATGGTATTGGTTTTAGTCGTCGGCGATCTCCACATCCCACACAGAGCGTCCGGGTTGTCTCCGAAATTTAAGAAGCTGCTGGTCCCAGGGAAAATTCAACATATCCTCTGCACCGGAAATTTATGTAACAAGGAATCATACGACTACCTGAAAACCCTGGCGAGCGATGTTCACATCGTGAGAGGCGATTTCGACGAAAACCCAGCCTACCCGGAACACAAGGTTGTCACCGTTGGCCAATTCAAGTGAGTAAATCAACCAAACAATACGTTGACTCTCATTTAACTTTTGACTGGAACCTATATAACTCTAATAACTGTACATTCGACAGCAGTCGTTATACCATATTAGGATTGGGTATGATATAATTGATGGTATATTTTGCATGGGTTGTAAGAGATTTCATTGCTTTATCGAGTTGAAACTGGAAGTTACAATATGCCATTGGTTATTGAAGCAATCCAATTTGAAGTTTTAAAAATACGGTGTGATAACTAAATGCCTATATTTTCTACAGCAAAGAGCCAGTATAATAATCGATCTATGGACATTTGTGTTGTGTTGCGTGTTGGTGTTGTGTGGGATTCAGGGATTGCAGGGCGCAGGGTCCACCATAGTAATTCAAATCTCGATATCTTTGACGGTCACTCCCGATGAGATTCAGCTGAAAAGCATTGAGCGAGTAAATTTGGTAATATTAATGCATTGTGTTCCAATACCGTATTCAAATTCTGTACGTCAAGGAAGTAATTTATTATATATATTGAGAGATTAATTGCCGTATTTGACATGTGATAGCCTCTTGGATCTGAAAGCCATGCAGTCACACAGCGATAATGAATTGTTGTCATCACACATATAATCAATTGCAGTCAAGATACCATAATCTCACCGTAATAATAAGAATTGTAATATGCTTTATTCTCGAAGTTGCTGCTCACTGGAATTTCCATGTTTGAATCGGTGGATATCATAATCAAAATCATTTCGTTACAATAAAAACAATCAGTCAAACTCCCACAGTTAGCGTGTTTTTGGAGCGATTGATGACAATTATTACACATACAGTGGCTTCTTTTCATGACCGTACATATCCCATTCTCATATAGGCTAGTTTCATATTTTAATATATATGTCTTACGGGGACATATTTGTGAAATGTTTCGATGCTCTAATTTTATTTCTAATCTAATTTCTGGTTTCCTGAAAATATTACAGTCGGGTAAGTCCATATCAAATCAACCACTCTTGTCACCACTGGGTCCTCAGATTGCAATGAAAATGGAGAGGTAAATCTGGTATCCAGTTCTGACTGCAGCAAACTTAATTTTGTCAAAATTGGTCAACCCATCACAAAGTTATCGCATTTTTAAAAATGGCCATTCTGTGCTCACCCAACCATGAAGTCCTATCAGTTTTACATTACCTGTTACACTAACGCTTCTAAACCAGCATAGTCAAGTACTTGAGAGTGGATTATGGTGTCTAATGATAGAATAGAAGAAACTCTTGCTATTGAAGGGAAAATTGTCACTTAATCAAATGGGGTCAAGGGTTAAAACCAACCTCATAAACCGACATTTTTCAAAATCGTTCATGCGTAACATGAACTTCAATTATATCTAGCGTAATTCTGTCTACGCGAAAATTGGAAAGTAACATGTCATATGAAAGCTTGTTTGGAGAGGAACATGGCTGACGTGTTTTGCTAACTAATATTTGACTGATAGTACCTCTAAATTAACTTTACATAAATACTTCTGAATCCATGGGGTAATTCAATTTGAGATTAATCAAAAGAGGGATTGGGTATCTCTTAAGTTTCAGATTTCTCTGAAATTTCGCTCAAAACACCATGAAGTACATCTAAGTAAATATCAATTTATTTTAAATGAATTACATAAGTAGTTTTCAAGTTATTGCATGATAAAATCAAGCATTTTATGCTCATCCAACCGCGAAAATCAAGTAATTTTTTAGGCTGATTTGAAATTTTCTGTAAATAAGCTATTTTGACAATTAGAGAGTTGTTCTATTTGTTATGTTGTATAAATTGATCTATTCTATCATACAGAACAAAAATTACCGATTTTTGGTTGATATCCCAAAATATCACTCATTAACCCCAGAAACCACTGAAGCGTAACAAGAATATTTCAAGGGTCCCTCTCTCATTTCTGTCTGCTTCAAAATTTTTGTAAATGGTGTCATATGAGAGCTGTTAGAACAAAGAATATCTAGAAAATGAGTAACATGCTGGAGTTTGTCTCAAGGTAACAGAGCAACTAGAATATCGAACATCATTTTTTAGGAAAATCACTACATTTTCATGACCTGAAATATACCCTGTTTTCAAAACTTTGTAAGTAAATATTACATAAAAACTTGTTTTCTAAGGAATCTGTGTTGCAACAGCTTTCATTTGCCACCCTTCATAACTTTTTTCAAGTAGACAGAAATTAGAGGGAGACTCCTGAAATATTGTCATGCTTGAGTGATTTCCAGAGGCACCGTCTTTCAACTTGAGCTAAATTCTGGGCCGTGCACCAAAAATCATTAATTTCGCACTTGAATGATAGAATAAATCAATTTATACAACATAACAAAGTGAACAATATTCCAAGGTCAAAGTAGCCCATTTACAGACAATTCGTATTATACTTAAAAACAGTCCTACAATTTCACGGTTGAATGGGCATGAAAAGCATGTTTTTCATCATGCGATAACTTTAAAAATACTCAAGTAATTCATTTCAAATCAATTGTGATTTAGTCAGATATACTTTATGATGCTTTGAGCTAAATTTCAGCTAAATCTGAAACTATGGTGGTGACCAAATTCATTTTTTTGGTTGATCTGATATGGACTTACCCAGGAGTATAGTATAGTGCGAGCCAAGCTTGGTGTACAGGCGTTTTCCAGTCTCGTGCTTATAAGACTGTACTCTGATGTGATGTGAACTTGATTTTGGTTATATTTCTGTTGTGAATTCAGCAATTCTAATCTAATTTGGAAAAGCTTAAAATTTTCTAGTTGTCCAACTCTGATCCGCAGATATCCAGGCTATAGCCGTTAACACTCCATGCACCCACATGTAGTTTCAGGTAAATAATACTTCATAACGATAACAATGTTCTTTCAGGATAGGAATGTGTCACGGACACCAAGTAGTTCCGTGGGGAGACACGGACAGCCTCGCGATGGTCCAGCGCCAATTGGACGTCGACATTCTTCTTTTCGGTCACACCCACAAATTTGAAGCTTACGAACACGAGGGCAAGTTCTACATCAACCCCGGCAGCATTACCGGCGCGTATTCTCCGTTATCTGTGGACGTCATACCGTCGTTCGTCTTGATGGATATCCAATCGAATACTGTTGTGACTTATGTTTATCAGTTACACGGGAGTGATGTTAAAGTTGAAAGAATCGAATTCAAGAAGCCATGAAGTAAACTGTTCGTTCCGTCTTCAAACTTTTTTACAATCCACGAAAAAATACCATGATTATGTGTGATTGAAATAAGCTCGATTGGTTGGTGCATTATATATCAACGACTCAACATGCTGCATCATTCACTCCCTACCGCCAGTCATTGAATTCTAGTCTGTACAATTGTATGTGCAGGATGTCAGATATCTTGATCATGCTTGGGTATATTGGACCCTAATATGATTGTTGAGGGTTGATGTTGGCATACAATCGAAATATTACATCATCGTTGCCAACTCAGAAAGCTTTCAATTGGCCTAACCGGAATCCAACATTACCTTTCAGCTGTATTTTGCATATTAATGTCATGATTTATTGAAGTTCATCTGCAATATTAAATATCAAGAATATATGTATTACCTGGTTTCAATTTGAAGCATCCTATTGCAAGTAGAAGAGTACAGCTCGTGGATAAAATATGTTTTGCAGCTGCTAAAAATTATATTTGAGATTGCATGAACTGACTTCGTTTACTTTGGAATCGGACTGGTTCCTGAATGACCTTAGCTGTATAATCGTTTTCTTCTACGTTTTCAAATATCTTGGATGAGCAGGATGAAGTTTGACAGGGTTGTAACCAAGTCTCAAGGCACCGAGTCACAAGTCAATTTCACTTGTGTATAGATTTGACTCGAGTCAAGTCGAGTCATTGTCAACTCACCACTGAGTCCAAGTCATCGATCAGAGGATCGAGTCCAAGTCAATATGTTGACTGCTCAGTTTCCAGATAAAATATTGTTATCACTTTTTATAACTCTGTTTAGTGATTTTGAATGGTTCGCATCCATAATATAGTAATTTTCCCCACTTTTAGCAGGTTCTGATGGCATTTTCACGTAGGCCTACTAGTACCAACAGACAAAGTAATAGGGTGATTACTTAAATATTCTAAGAAATTACGATAAAATATCTGTCTTGGCAGTCTGTGTCACGAGTCATATGACTTGGTTCAAGTCATGCACAATGAATCGAGTCCAAGTCGAGTCAATACACAGATTGACTCAAGTCATTCCGTATTTCGAGAAAACGACTCGAGTCATTACGTTCCTGAATTTTGATTGCCAAATCTAAACGGGCACTCCCTGAACTGAAGATGAAACTTGTTCAGCTCAGAAAGCGACCACTGTCAAGTGTAGGTGTTCCTTTCTACTCTAGATGTGAGGTGCGGCGTCATTGTTTCACAACTCTTTCGTAATCCTGAAGGCAATCATGCAGGGAATCTGATAGTTCACTGCGGCTATCATGAAGTCTGCTGCAAGTCATGAGAACTTATACCAACTCCAGCAATCTCACAAAGTTACCATCAACTATTCATACCAAACGGCTACTTGTATTACCAGAGGAACAAAATTCAAGAATGATTGGCCAGAATGTATTTACACTTAACATGAAAACACTCGGCAATGTACCATCGCAGCGAAATTGCGCGACAGCCCACCATAGTCGGACCACGTTACATCGTCAACTGACAGAGTGGAATTACAGCAAAAGCTGTTCAGTGTTCGTTTACATAATCACTTCACTACATCATCCACCATAAAAAATCGACCGTTCAAAACCGGTACCAGGCAAACGGCACTAGTACTTCCTCCATGATCATATGTCCTGCCGTATTCGACCGTGCCACGCATTATTACATCTGTAAGCGCGAATCAAAGGGAGATGGCAGTAATTTTATTAAAAAGTAAGCAACGTATACAAAAGAGTGCCCGATCAATCCTTCTTTGGCGGCGCCCTGTAGATGCCGACTACGACGGCGTGGTCTCTTTCGTAAGGCTCGAGGGTCAACTGCTCTTTTGGTTTCATCTTTTCTTCTTTCATTTTCCTCACTTCTGCCGCAAACACTGCTTCGGGCTTTGCTGTGGAATCGATGCAAGACGCCTGCCAACAACCATGGGCGAGTCAGAGCAAGCCTGGACAGCTACATAGTCCTAGTTGTCTAATTAGACTCATCAAAGCGAAACGCTGTACATCTATTCAATCCAATTTGACTAATGCTTCTACGCTCCGATTTCAATTTTAATCTAGCATCTGGTATTCCTGAAAATGCTATGGGAGAACTGTGCAGTGCGAAACGAGCCAAGCTTGGCGTACTGGCAATATTCATTCTCGTACTAATGAGAATCAGTTAATCTGAACTTGATTTTTGTTGTATTACTTTCTAAATCAGACTTTAATTCAATTTCCAAATTTTTGCAAATTTAGTTATGATATCATGTGAAAAAAGTAACCATTCTAATTTGGAAAAGGCGGAAATTTTCTAGTTGTCCAACACGAGTCAAAGGTCAACAAGTAATTGATGACACTATCAGTGAAACGAGCTTACCTTGATAGATATAACAAAGTTTCCGCCATTCTTCAAGAAATTATGAGCGTTGATTGCGACAATCCTCGTCTGATCTGGTTGAGCTACGTCAGCAAATATTGTGTCCACCATACCTATGAAACAAAAATACGAGTTGAAAATCAGACACTCTTCACGAGACACGAGTAATGTCACAAATGAACATACGATTAATATTTTAAACATTTAGTACAGTCAATGAGAATAACAATACGTACCGACAAGCATTCTGTATTTATGTGGATGTCTGGCGTCCTCAATAATTGGAACAATGTTAGTGCGCGATTTTGCAACGTTCAACAAATCGCGTCCTGACCGATGAGAAAATTCAACCGCGTACACAATGCCTTCCTGCAATAAACGATGGTGCAAATTCAGAGGCATTAATCAATCGCAGCGTTGGGCACAATGATGCAGTTGCTCAAATCGGAACAGAGTATCAATTCGAGCAGTGAGGGATACTTCTTTCGAGTACCATAATCATGCATCCCTATCCACTAAAAGTTGATTTATGAACAAAAATTATGGTTTAGATACTATATTTCATTGGGGAAGCTTTGATCTCGATTGGTTGTGTTGCAGCATACGAAAGACGTAGTACAAAGCTACTACAAAAGTGTAAAGTCGTGTGAACATTGTCGTAAAGTTACCATATTTTGAGATCTAGAAATGAGGACACTGCACAGGCTGCAAAAATTACTGTAGCTGACAACAAAACAGGATATATTCATACTAATATAGTCATTTCATCAAGTTTACTGAAAAATTGACTTGAATCCCGAAATAACGGTCACTAATTTGTGTTGTGTGTGGCCTAAAAAACAAAAAAGGTAATTTTACGAACTCGACATCCGAAATGCAAGTCTATCGTAGACTAGTCCCACATTATGTGTTATAACTGGTATTTTAAGCTATATATGAGAACAATTCTTGAAAAACGATGGTAACACCTCATAATGAGGGACGTTCGGTAACCCTACATAAAGTGCAATGAAATGGGCATGGTCGAAAAAAAAACCAAATAATCTTAAATGTGCCGAAGAATTGGCATTACACTCTTCTTGTACCAGGGTTGTAACCAAGTCACAAGGCTCCGAGTCACAAGTCAATCTCACTTCTATTGTTTTGACTTGAGTCAAGTCAATTTCAATACACCACCGAGTCATGGTATTATGACTCGAGTACGAGTCATTGTGTTGACTGCTCAGTTTCCAGTTAGTGTTGTTAAATCCACTGTTATAACTCTGTTTGGTGATATCGAATGGTTCGCATTTATAATATACTAATTTTTCCTCACTTTTAGTTGTTTCCGGTCTCATTTTCAAGTACCAGTACCAATAGACGAAATCTCAATAGTGTGGTTACTATACTATTCTTCGAAATTACAATGAAATGACGGTCTTGGCCGTCCGAGTCTCGAGTCATCAGAAAATCGTGACTCGACTCATTACAACCCTGTCTTGTACAAGTGTGAATTCCCAAATCATCGATATTGTTGTGACGTCATGAAGAGTTAGGACTTGAACTAATACTCTATCAAGAACCAAATCATGCGGGAACTTCATCTTGCCCAGTCCTAACCAACAAAAGAGTTGTGTGCCAACTCACCGGCCCGACTATGTCAGAAACGTGCGAAACCGTGGTGCCGGACGCCGCGCCCAAATACAGGACTTTACATCCGGGTTTCATGTGAATTTGACCGATTCCTCCGAGAATCGCGGCGGCCAACTTTGACCGGTACGGATTCCAGGTTCTGTATTCAATCTTGGTGCCGTCATTCTAAAAACAAAACTGGTTTCAGAGTAGGCTTAAAATTAACGATACATTAGACAAATAATCATTGTTGGTACAAGAGTAGAATGAAATCATACATATTTTCTACACAACTACAATCACGTGAATGATGAGACTGAGGTACGCAACTTTAATATACAATAGGGTTGTTCAAAAACAGTTTTTAGTTACGGCAGTTTAAAAAATGGGGCTAAGAAACGTTGCACGCTAAATTCGGCCCAATTCCAACTAGTATAAATGAAGGTAACGGAGTTTGAAAAATTTCTATGCTTTATAGAAAAAATTGAGAACTTTTTTCAAACTTACTGGCTAACCCATGAAATTGTAGAGTTGTCTAAAAGAATGCAAAACGAATTTGACTCGATAACAGCCTGTGGAAGTGAAGTTACTCGAGTTTTTATCAATAATACTGAGACTACTAACTGTCAATGCTATTTGTTTGCAGATAGAAAATTTAGAACTGCAATAACTCCGCTGCTACTGGTTGGAATGAAGCTAAAATTGCAGTGCATCGTTGTTTTGAACAACTCAACAATTTAATGAGTTATCAAGTAAAATTGAATTTTTTTTCAATTTATAAAACAAATTTCAAATTTTCACTTGAATAACTCCATATTTACTGGTTGGAATTGAAATGTAATTGGTATGCAATGTTTTTTAGCCATCCCAACCATTTTATGAAATAGCCGTTATGTTAGAATATCAAGTTATTTTTTAACAACTACAATACACAATTTAACTGTAGTTGCAGTAAAAAATTCACAACAACTCGAGTAATTAGCATAAGTAGGCCAACCCTACTCAAGTACTTCAAAAAAAGATAACTGTACTTCACTACTGACCACTTTTGCTCGTTTCACAACAGTAGTTACGGACATAACGTACTCACCTCCACTTCGACTTTCTTTTCGCCATACACTGTGTTTCCTGGGATGAGGTTCTTGGTCAGAAGAGCGTCTTCTTTGCCGCGAGCGACAAAGATTCCCGGGTGCTTGTGTGGTTCTACGATCGTAGTCCGACCTCCGCGAAAGCCACCCCTTCCGCCACCGCGTCCTGAATAAAACAACAGATGAAGAGAGATTGCAACGATGTCTAAAGCCTAGTCTGCTTGCTCATTCACGACAACATGAACATTCAGGGTACTCATGAACATGTCCAAATTTATTATTTGTCTACCTTTAAGGTATCGTAAGATGGGTATACAGAGGTCGCGACTAGAGTGATTTTCGTAAATATGGAACATTACTCATGACTAGGGCCATTTAAAGTCATATTTTTTTCTATGCATCAGTAAGTCATGAAATCAATTTTAAAGCAAAAACCGCATCCATATGGGGTATAT
This sequence comes from Botryllus schlosseri, assembly GCA_000444245.1. NCBI lineage: Eukaryota > Metazoa > Chordata > Ascidiacea > Stolidobranchia > Styelidae > Botryllus > Botryllus schlosseri. The sequence continues at coordinate 5,466 of ATSW01050604.1, read as the reverse complement.
TAAGAAAGTTATAAAGTCATATATAGTCATATTTTTCTGGCTAGGTCATATTTGAGTTATAAAGTCATATTGTTGTATACTTTAAATAAAAAGTGCTAATTGAAGCAATTACGAAGGCAATTTCTGATTGAACGGAAGTCAAACTGTAAGGTTAGCCTACATAACATTACAGTCGCAGACCTATGAGGTTGCACATTGCATTATGAGGTCACACATTGCATTGTGTTGCTGGACAATCTGTTTTACTTCTGTGCACTGAAGTGGGACGTCATTTGAAGTTCCGAGACTTCCACAAGTGAAAGAAATAGTCAACGCACGGGAAGCTGAAGGAGTTATTGTAAAGAGCGTCAAAGATTCAGTGAACGATCCAAAGTTGACAAGTCAGTTAACAGAAATATGCCTCCACTACAAAAATAGTTCAAACTTGATACTGAAAATGGAAAGTTGTGCGTACACTATCAAAGAGGCTGCTAATGCTGATCTAAATGCCCTCAATTTCGGAAAAGATCCGCTTGAGTTCAAAAATTACATTAAGAAGCGATTGGACAAAAACGATGTGAAACAAATTATGGAGCTAAAAAGACAAGACATTTCAGCAGGGCTGTATGCAAAACTGCAGAAGTGTCAACCAACATCAGCGTCTGCGGAGAGCTCATTTTCCTTACTAAAGTCATTTTTACGTCCAAATCGTAAATTTAAAGACTTCAACATTCCACGCTACATGAAACTGTACTACAAAAGTGGTTTAGAATTAAAATGGATGTGTATTGCTGTTATGTTGTTCATGTTTTACTCGTCAGTTCCATGAGTGACGTTGGTTACATGTAAAAATACACGATTTTCGCATCAAGTCATATAAAGTCATATTTAAACAAATAAAGTCACATAATTGATTTTTTAAGGTCATATAAAAATGGCCCTACTCATGACAAATCGAGTCGCAAACGGTCTTCTATTTGTTTGAATAAGCCTGCTAAGAGTTGAGGGGGCTTGAGAAATCATTGTTGGCTAGGGTTACCATATTTTTAGATCCGAAAATAAGGACACTTTTTCGAGTTATGGTAACGGGTTGACTAAAAAAAGAAAGTCATTTTTCCGACTCGATGCCCGAAATAGCCGCCTCAAACTTGTGTTAGGCGAGCTGACTAAAACAACGACCAAAAATCAGGGCATATTATTCATTTATTTCATTGCCAACCCTCGCGTTTGATGCTTTGGAGTTAATTTTTGCTCGCATTCAAACACTCTTTCAGGAAATAGAGTACAAATTCCGAAAAAAGAGGACATTTGGGCATCCTTCAAAGACAATCGTGATTGTTAAGTATGGGTACCCTACTCAAATTATCTTAGGCCTCGGTAAGTAACTTTTGTAGTACCGTCGTTCAAATGCAGGCGTAAAGCGCAACGATATGTTACCGCCGAACACTGTAAGAAGTCGATCTTCATTTGAATTGTCAGAATCAGTGCGACAATTACACTCCAATAATATCATATATTATAAATGATCAATTATTTATGATGAATAGTGCAGTTGAGGCTTGACTTGGCCTCACCTGTTACTTGCACTACTTTCGCTCTAGATTTTCGAACAATACGTACGCAAATTGCGAGATTCTCGGAGTAAAATGTTTCAAGTCTAGTCATCCATGAATGTCGATATAAACTACCGATAATGATTGAAGGTTTCACAACTTCCATTCACTTATACTGGCAACAGGTGAGGCACAGCCTAGCTTGTCTCCCCTAACGTATCACGCCTTGGCTTACATTGGGTATGTACTGCGGGAGTGACGATGTTGGCTACACCTATATACGCACGAGATCATGGGTCTTCGCACTTAGCAACCAGAAAAAATATGGCGCACACGACGAATGTCATGTAGAGAGTTCGAATCAGTTCTGACATGACGTCACAACCCCTGGTCTATATAATAAGAATATGCGTTTCGCCAAATTTCAATACTGCTATGTGTTATCGGCTTGTATGGTTAACATGAAGATTTTCTCCTCTTCATCTCAACCCACCTCTTCCTCCTCCACGGCCACCTCCGAACCCACGACCACCTCCTCCAAACCCACGTCCGCCTCCTCTTCCGCCACGGTCACCAAACCCGCCCCGGCCACCTCTGCCTCCGAATCCGCCTCGGCTACCTCCTCTTCCGCCACCAAACCCGCCGCGGCTACCTCCACGTCCGCCTCCTCTTGGTGAAAATCCTGTAATTGAACACAAATGAATTAAAATCACAATCACATTGACGCCAGCAAAATCTACAGAGTGCAATCATGTTCACCATAAGGATTAGGTTGCACATAAATACATATTTCCACTTCCAATTCTAATATTACTTATAAAAATTTGTGTTCAATATTTGATTCCCATACTCGGTCCAGTCCTGAGTGGACTTCATTCAACCACCTGTTCTTTTCAATTGTAAACAGCATTATAGATTGCGATGTAGTGAAAACATGATGTAAATTATTCCGGAAGATACTCCATGAATCGTCCTGAATCACGTAGGTGGGTGTCCGATTCCATAGACAACTCCTAGTCGCTTCGACATCTTCCTTTCTTTTCATTGTATCGCATTTTTTGTGGTGTATTGAACTGATAAAATTGCTAATAAACCAATGATGATGATGAGATTCCCTAGGCCTCCGCCTCAATACTTTGTAACAATTCAAAACAGCGTTAGATTGCGATATTGTGAGACATTGTCTACACGAACGATGCCAACGCAACAGCGATCCCTATTCACTCACTTCTTCGTAATTATACTAGGCTGATATAATATAGCATTTGGACGTCACACGTCAGACATCGCTACAGAAATCGATCAATCGTGCGACATCCAAGTATTTTGAAAATTGTAACACCCAACACTCTGCTAATAATAACTCTATCATACGAAACATGTACTCACCAGGTCTTCCCATCTTTTCCCTATCAGATTCCGAAATGCGACTGTTGTAAACGCTTGCTCGCCGAATACTTGAAGCAGATCGTAAACACGTGCGTTTCAATATCGAGAAGCGTGCCTCGAAAGCGCTGACAAGCTTCGATTTACTGAAAATGGAAGAAAATAAGTTGATTAGTGTTAAATCAACTTTGAAAAAATTATTTATGTCTGTTGAGATATAATAATTATGCATTTTAACGAACAAATTAGTTTCTAGATCAGACTGAAATATGTCTCATGGTCGAATGAACATGTGTTAGCATGTCAGGTATGGTGAGTTGCATTTTGTTATGATATAAGCAGTTTCGATTGCATTATTTGTAATTGCGATGATTAAATGCATAGTACACACATGCCTGTGAAATTTCAATCCTTGGGAATAATGTATAATGCGTACATCCTATGATACATGATAATATTGATTTTATGATAGCCAGAACTGGCAAGAGCCATACTACAGTGTTGAATAAATTTGTGATTCGTGTTGACTGGTTTGCGTGGTTTTTGCTGTGACCGAAAATATAGATATTTAGATATGTCCGAAAGTAGGCTTGTATGCGTACACCCAGTCGTTCTGTTCGGTATAACAGACAGTTACGAACGAAGGAAAGATGGCGCAAAACGAGTCGTCGGAACATTGCTCGGTATGATCGATGGTGTTTCTTTATTTACAATACAAAAATATATCATAATTTTGGTCAAAGGATAGGCCTTGTTTCTACCACATTGAATTATCACGATTATTCAGTTTAAATAATCATATCAATACATCAATGTAATATCAATATCTTAGTAAACATGTTCTATCGTATATTTATAGACAATTTTTCATTTCAAAGAAAATGACTGTCGAGAGTCAAGTTGAGTCAATGAAAAATTTCGACGAGTCATTACAACCATGATGTATTATCATAATCATATATGAAATCAATTTTTGTCTCGTCAATTGATATTTATCTGCTGGTGTAAAAACCTGCTGTGATTACTGATTAGTGATACCTGATATGGTGCTGTGCTGACTTTACTAAGCCTAAAATATTAACAAGACCTTTCGCTCCTTTCAGGGACTGTTGACGCTAATGCTGTCACTGTCACAAATGCATTCTGCGTTCCTCACAATGAATTTGATGACGAGGTTGCGTTTGACATGGAATATGCCAAGTCGATGTATGATCTTCATAAGAAAGTCAACGCAAATGAAGTGATCGTGGGATGGTAAGATTTTGAAAATATATCGAATTGTTGCATCTTCCGTTCCGGTAGTTCAATTAAGACTTTTACAAACCATACCTGATTTTCAAAATGCACAAAACTATAGAACTATTCACTTTTCGAAACTCATAACTAGAACTGGAAATACTCACTTTTGAAAACACAAAACTTCACTACGCACTTTTAAAAACTCAAAACTGCAACTAACAACCTTTAAATATCTAATTGGATTCAATTCCAAAAGCAACTCATTAATTTTCTATATCAGATCCGCTTGCCACATGAATATCAGCACAAGTTTAAATTGGGAGAAGTTTTGACCCCCCATTGTTAGTAGTGGTGACTCAAGTAACATGACATTAAGAGGTATTTATATCCAGAAGTGGTCAATGATGAAGTACTTCTACTTTTCAAAGCCTTCCAAGCATACTTCCACTACTTACTGAAATGGTAACAAATTTAGAGTACTTCTACTTTTCAGTTTTTTAGGCAGAACCAGGCCTATTGAATACATGCTTTTTACTTTCTACTTCTACTTAGTACCAGTGATGACAGCATTGAATACCTACCTTTGATGATATCACACTTCCAAATTGTCCAATTTGAAGGAAAATTGTCTTCCTGGGCCACACAACATATGCTAATTCCATTATAACAATGCAATGCTGCTCACAGTAACTACTATTATAACCAATTACGCAATGCAAAGACAAATTTTTTTGTGATATTGTTGTGGAATAGAGATTAATTTGAAAATCATACATCTTCAAAGTACATTTTGCAAATAATTTTTTTTGTGTGAATGCAATCCTACATGAATTTTCAATGTCACACCCCGCAATTTTTTTCATCCTTTAATTTTTTTCCTTTGAGTTTAGAACGAAAAAGTTCATTTTTTCAGCTCCTTGGCCCCATAATTGGATAATTAGACATTTTAATTGATTCTCCAACATTAATAAAGCAAAAATTGTGGATTTTAAAGATTTTTGCATGCAGCTCCACCAAGAGAATTTTGAATCGCAATATCTTTTGAACCGTTAAAAATTTTTAAAAAAAGAACAACATTTGTAAATATTGGACAATTATGAGGGTATGCATAACAAATGTAAAAATTTTGCTAAATCATAATGGAATGAGTACAGTCCATATTGACTATCCGTAGGCTACATACCGTATGTAAAGAATCAATTTTTCCAGGTATGCCACGGGACATGAAATCACGGAACATTCTGTGCTCATTCACGAGTATTATACGAAGGAAAGCAAAAATAAGGTCCCCGTTCATTTGACTGTCGAC
>ATSW01050530.1:0-15280 GCA_000444245.1 Botryllus schlosseri | reverse complement strand
TTTTTTTTTTTTGGGGGGGGGGGGGTTGAGAAGTTGAAATTCGCTTTGAAGCTAATCAAAGCCTGAAATACGACTACTCGTCAAACTTCACTATTACATCACTTCTTCAAAAGTTACCACGCAGTGAAAGATCAACTATTACGTCACATTACCTGTTTATGATGGTAAAACATGACCCGTTGATGATCTGCGACTGAAAATTGTAATTTGACTTGTACTCGGACATTGACTTATTGTAGAATTACTCGAACGCGACTCACAATGGGCGATGAAATAAAAACGACTCGACTTGAGCCGCACGTTCCGATTATATAAGGACTTATTGTGACTCGGCGAGCTGTTAGGCTACTTGATACAATCACGGACACAACAAAATTACACAACAGACAACAAAATTATCAAAGTTATATTGGGGAATAGTAATAGATCAAAAGGTAGTAGCTTGCATTGTGTATTTAGATATCTAATCAGTATCTATGATATTATTGTTAAAATTTGGCAAGTATAGTAGTGGTACGACCCACAGCTCTTTGACACCAATAATTCGTCGAATGGACATTTCTATCGCACATTGTAATTGATCTGTTCCAATATTCGAAGGTAAAAAGATAACGCCGATTTAATTTGGCTTTGGTAATGGCATGATCGACTAGTTATGAGGAGTGTGCCTGAAACCCGGATTAGGCTGCACTGCTCCATGCTCTGATATCAGATCAATCTTTGTAAAATTCTAAAATATTCTACGTCTAATTGTGGCACGCCGAATGTCGGCCAGCTGCAAACTTATAATGCGACAGACTCTCGCATGTGATCCATAACAATTATTACTGTCGCATGTGATCGATAACTAATTATTTTGAAAGATTATGCCAAGTACAACAACAATTTTATCCAAATGTTTAAAACTGTGCTTTTGTCGTGCCAGGCGTGATTTCACAATGGTAAATAACATTTTCACGGTGTGTGTGGAAAGAAAGTCTGCAAGTTCCCGTCAATGAAGGCTTACTTGGAAATACACTACATGTACCCATAATATTGTTGGTGCTGCATCCCGCGGTGCCGTTTAAAAGTAGGCTATTGGCCCCCGAGCACATTCGAGTTTGATACCCTTGCTTTATAACATGTGATTTCTAAGACATCCCAAATGAACTTCAGATGGAAATACAAAATGAAGGCCTCTACAGTATACTCATGTACGCAGTTTCAAAAAGTTGATTGGGTCGCGAGCTTCACAAGACCTTACTGAACTGAATATATCAAGAGGAAGCCGCAATGGCTTTGAGAAATCCTGAATACTCTCCAATGCTTTTTTTGCGTTTACGTAAATTAACACACGATGAACACACGGTGCGATATGAGAAATATGACTCTCGTGCAGCACCGCACTCGTTGACAAGTAGCTACATCGTCAGCAAATGAGCTAGGCTTGCTGTGCGAACCAGATCCGGCCTTGCAAGTCGCACATCTATCTAGGCTCCAAGTCGCACATCTATCTAGGCTCCTTCCTCCTCGCCATCTCATTCGTGTAAGGTAAGCGGTGTCAAAAGTGGGCCGTGCTACAAGTCGGCAGCTACGGAATAAAATGATGAAAATTGGTCGGGTGTAAATGGCCATAGTAGTAGATGAATATACTACAAAGTACAAACAACAACAACAAGTCACACAACACCACAGATTACCATTCTGTAGATGAGATGCGTCTATATTCCTGCTATCAGCCTGCTGACGCTTTAGTGGTAGCACTGTTCCACTTGAGCCGAACCGCAACAGAACGTTATAACCACTCCGCTTCGAGCTGCTATCCGCACATTGCCCAGCACCACTACACCCTTCTAAATCAATACCCTGCGGCGCATTGTGAGAGATGGCTCTCATGAAATTAGGTTAACAGCTAGCATGAAACAAGGTCATGGGAAGGAACTATCAGCTGGATCATTCATCCGTAGTTCTGGCGCTGACCTAGTTGATACGCCGCTTGGTGCGTGTGTACTGTAGTGTAATCAATGAGAACAACAACGTGGCTATTGCAAATTCACGCCGACGCGCCATGCGTGGAAATTCGTGGACCCTTGTGATATAATTATCTTATGAACCATGTGACTATAGCAAGGCTCGAGCTGCATTTATCAAGCGTTGAGATTTTTTTACAATAACCATAGTTCAAAACCAAGTCCGTTTTTACTGCACGCGACTATATTTATCGACAATCTTAAATCAGAAATGAGGAGCGGCGACCAGGAAACGATATTCACATAATGTCTTGGAGACTTGGGCTGGTCGACATCGAGTATCTGAGAGATCCGATTCTGAATCTAGTATTAGGATTCGAGTGGATTTGGCAATTCTTATGTCGCTCAGGATCAGTTCTCGATAGATCTGCGGCGAGTAATGATCGATAGATCTGCGGCGAGTAATGATCGATTTTTAACTAACTCAAACACAGCGGGTCTCTCGTACTTTTTATTTGCGAGTAAGGATTAACTAACTGGTCTATAACGTATCGTTAACAAATACGCTGTCAATTACGCTAAATGGAAAGCATTACGTTAATGCAATGCTAGACGAAAAGCGACACCACGAGAACACTTTCCTGTACGACATATGTCTCTGAAACGGCCGAACACGAGGTTTGTCGCTTCTCTCGAATGACGAGGTATGACTTGACTTGACTCGAGTCACCTTGCAAAAATGACTCGACTTGACTTGATTGGCGTTCCAGAAATGCGGATTGACTCGTGACTCTGAGCAAAACTAGCGAGTCAATTTCATGTGTATCTTGTGTATGTTCGGATCGTTGGACATACAGCCCATCGTTACGACAAAAATAAATTTACCGCAAACGAAATGATTATAACTTGGCTTACGTCGTCGTACTAGTAGACCTACCCGGTAAATTATTCAAATACCAATGTATCGCTGCTCCTCAGATTGCTCAGTGCTGACATTGATTGCGCAGTGCTCACCCTCCCTAATTAATCGTCATGTATGATTTATATCGAGCGAATATAGTTTATGCTTCTATTTTGTTCGCAAACGGGAGCAGGCTTGAATTGTATCTCACGGATGTGTAGATGGGTAGTATATTCACTGTATCAATCTGTTCCAACTTCTCGAGGTTTCGTATTCGATCCTCTATTTTGAATAATTACAGTACAGACTCGCGTATTTTAATAGCAGTTCTACGTATGCGTGAGCGATACCACGCCTCTTTTTTATGTATATTTAACTTTATATTCATTTTTTGATTCGGAATAAATGGCGAATCAATCTATTTTTCGTACAGCTAGCAAAATGTAAAGAACTTGAAACGATTTTCACCCTCTATTAGGTGCACGCGTGTGTAATTGCCCAGTCCTGACACGGTCTCTCCGCACAGAAAATATATGCTGCGCAGAAAAGTGGCGAAATGATTATACCTTTATTTTTAGTCGTTTTGCACCGTTGTCCAAAGGACTGCGCGGTGAGTCGGTGAGTACTCGGAGACTCGTGAAGAATTAGAGGGAACCGTTGAATCATCCCTCATACTTCGAAATTTCAATCTGACTTCAATTGTAGACTCGTCTCTAAAAATCGAGTAGCTTGACTTGACTCTAGTCAAACATTTCAGTGACTCGAAATGACTTGTGACTCGAAAATAGTGACTGATCCCAACACTGAGTGGTTGTGATTTATAAACTTATACTTCTACTTATACTTGAGTACCGACGACTACTACTTTAGCGCCCTCGGTAAATACGCTTACTTTTCACTAATGGATTTGCAATGTTAGCCTGCTGTGCGATTGTTGATTACAATGTTTTCCCGTCCTCTACTAGCTGCTGTCAATTACCCCTGACAAGTGCCAGCCAAAAATATATCATTTCTTAGTTCATTTCAATATCAATATTTGTATTTCAAGTTCTACCTTCAAGAATCTCTTTTAGGATCAGGCCTTGAAAGTCACGCGTGATACGATAGATTGCAACGTGGAATACTCATGTATCTGCGTTGTCGGTTTACTTACTAGTCATACCACAACTCGACTTGCCGTTGCCACGTCAGAATATTATACCAAACAGCTGCGAGACCGCTATCCGCGCAGCGAGCAATACCACCCTTCTAATGCAGTATCCTAAGGCGTGGTGTTTAGAAAGTTGGCTCTCGTGAAATTAAGTCAGGGGATGCAAATTGCCAGCCTGGGGTCATTCAAGTCAGGGGAAGCAAATTGCCAGCCTGGGGTCATTCATTCGTACTCCCTTTTTTGTCGATGAGAACAAGGGTGTAATTACGAGACTACTTCGGAGCGTCGTGTGTCACTGGTATATCCTTCTGTATTCGCCAGGATAAAATGGAATGGCTGCTGCAAAGCTAGAACTGGATATGGCTACTAGTCGACTGACATTTTATATCCCTTGAATCAGTGGCGGGCAGCATACGGCACGCGACGGGATTTCAAGCGGCCCGAAGAGAGTTTCCGGTATTACATGAAAGGTGGCCATGAAACTTCCGTTCTGTTTGGGTACACATTAGTGCGGAGCGGATAGTGCGGATCGGATCGACCAATTATCTGGTCCGACTCCGATCCTGTTATTCAATTCTCTGGTCCGGCTCCGGCCGTATCAGAAAACGTACTGATCCACCTCCGGCTAAAAATGAAAAAGTCCGGCCGGATATCCAATCCGGCTCCGGTCCATGCTCCACCCTACACGGTACGGTGGTTGCTTGAATTTATAGATATGGCTCGTTTATTTTGGCACTTGCTTGGCGGTTACTTGCGTGTGGTTCTGGTTGGTTGGCAGTTATTTAGTTACAAAAGTCATTCTTATCAATGAAGATTCTAGCCGGATGAACAAAGTATGATACGGCACCGGCCGTAGAAAAAGTACCGATCCGGCTCCGGCCAAAATTGAAAAACTCCGGCCGGATATCCAATACGGCTCCGGGTCCCATGCTCCGCACTAGCCCACATACAAATTGTGAGCGAACATTTTCTACCATGAAAGTGAACAGACCAAGCTGCGTTCCAATCTAACTGATGCTCGCATGCACAGAGTCTTTGCCAAGGGTGTTGTTACTACGTCCGACCACTTTTCGACAACGTTGATCGGCCACAGATCTCATTGACTACAACAGCTATTGCTGTATTACGTTACTAAACTCATTCAATACTGTTTTTGGCCTTTATTCGTTCAACTAAAACATACTCATTATATACGATTTCATAGGTGTCTGAAATATTGTGTATAGTCAGTGAGTTCTACTTGTGTGACGGTTCGCACTGGTACGGATGAAAAAAATGACGAAGGTGGTGCGAATGAAAAATCCGGATGAGTGCGAGTGAAAATCGTGAATAATTGTTAATTTTTCTGACGTGGCACAATTCAAATAAACCTCATAGGAAACAGGAAATGCAAGGGCCCAATTGTAAATAACTTGTTTAACTTGACGCACCACTAATCGCAGCTCTCACGCGCCGTATTAGTGAATTAATATTTTCGCACTATCATTATTATGTAATCAAAAGCCTGGTTTGGAAGCGGGTGTAGGTTCAGACCTTGTGAGCTTCATCTTTCCTGTCTCCTCATTTCCATAAGATTCTCCCCCAGAATTAAAAAAAGTTAATACACGCAATTAGCAAACGTACCAATTATTGCTCAGAAAATGAAAGAAGTATCACCACCAAAAACGAAACTTCGGCTGATCCATAATCATGATCATACAATCATGGTCGTAGTCAAGTTTCAGCTGAAACACATAAGCTATTCCGTGAAGAAAATCGATCCTTGTCGTACTTTGATTCGCGGATGACGTGTTCAAGCCGGAGGTTCAATTCCCGAAATCGCTTTTCCGTAGGCGGCGCGGGTACCCCGGCGATTCTTTGCTGTCATATTTGGGCTTACTTTTCTCTGCAGTTTCCACGTTTCGTCGTCAAATGTAATAATCATCAAAGTATTGATATAGATGACTTAGCCCTTCTGGTAGATCTGCTGCTTGAACCTCCAAGTTAAGCTCTGCATATCCAGCAACCCCTTCCTCAATGCATATCCAGCAACCCCTTCCTCAAGAGGAAGAAATGCTAGAGCACAAAGCAATTTTACATATTTGCGAACGTCGGTATTTCGGAATACTGTTCAGTTATGCCACACCTCTGAACACTTCTTCAGACGGACTGATAGAGGTGGAAATAGCAGCTTGTAACTTTATTACCGGGAACTCAACTTCAAGCGCATTCTTGGCGGTTACTTCGAAATCGATCACGTAGTGTTTCGGTCGAAGATCATTTTGTTTTGAATTCAATATTGCGAATAGTCTTCTCTGTATGTCTCCGACCGCTTATTAGGAAGACGAGCGTAAACACACGGAATAACGTAGTCTTCAAGTACGGCATGAACGGTGTATAACTTGTATAACTGCGAGTGTGATACTTTGAATGTGCCGTTGAGCATGTGCATTGATACAGATATGATAGCTCTATGAGGACTGCATTGTTCCTCTCCAGTCAAGTTGTCGTGTAGAAGAAACATCACTTCATTTCTACCATGTAAAACCGTTTTATATCTGTCCGGAATAACCAAAGCATTTGACGACGGCTCCGGTTCAAATCCACCCATTCGTCGCCTCTGTCTTTGAATCATTCTGGAAAGACTCTTTTGTAATGTCCTACAACCCGCTTCCTCAGAGACCTCTTTTAACGTCTGACCAAGTATGCGTCTTGAAGCATCGTTTGCAACGCAACTCTCGCAGCTGCTTTCATACAATCCTTCAGCAATAGTAACTCTATTCTAGCAGGTTCAGGAACGTGAGAATGCCGTTGCAACTGGTTGACTTCCTGGCAAGTGACGTAGTGTCTTGGAGTCGAGAGGCTGCCTTTACAGTCTCTGAAATCGCACCCCCAATTCGTCGAATTGATATTCCGGTCGCTCCGGCGGTAGGAATAACCTTGGTAAGCGAGTTTACGCTTTCTATTTTGTAGACAAAAAATTCGATATTCCGACATGTTGCTGATCCAGATGAATAACACGGCAACCGAACGCTGAACAAAGAGAGCTTCATATAGCTAAGAATATAAGATTGGATTACGTAAATCAATTATATCGTCACTATATAGCTCAGTAATTATCGGCATGCTTTCGCCCAAAACCACACTCTTGATCAAAATCTCGAACCCGGACGCTCTACCAAGTGCTCTTCAACATTTTACGTCGCGGTACAGCACCCTTTTAACGTTTACTCAAAACTAGTACACCCCTGACCGTGACCACATATTACATCGATTCCGTAGTATAAGCCTAATCCTGGGGTGGACCACAATTTTGCTATACTCGGCAGCATTTCGATTATATATGGCATACCGCGCACATCTGGACGTCAAATACTAATATATTATATTGACTATATGGTAACTTTGCACCGCTGATAGCCCTCGTGGCGTTTTGCGCGATCACTGATTTTTTAGATGTACCTTGCCCATAAAAATTGGTAAATGTAGAAGCACAACATCTCCGAAGGCTTATATGCCCTAAAATCGCTAGTATAAATGTTAAGAAAAGTTATTGGGATTCGGTTTCTAGAAAATATTTTAAACTTCACGAATGAATTTTGTCGATATTATTGGTAGTACCGCATATTATACTGGGGCCCATCATTTTGTCGGCGGTTCGCATTAATACGGTGGGGATCAGATTGCAAGGACACTGTTATATAGCAAATCGGTTGGCCACCCTTTCCCTAGGGTGTACGATACACCTGGTTGCAGAGCCCTGTAAATATACATCGCCATGTCACCGGTCCGCTAACAGCTGTAAGCTATAATTAAGTTTTAACTCTCGGAGGGCTACCCATGCAAACTAACATTGTAAAGATGTGTAGTATAGCTATTGATTCGATGCTATCGAAGAGCGAGGATTTTAAATACAATAAGGTTGTTAGTATGACGAATCGAATCAACCACTGTTGCGCGTATAATTACACCCTTAATCCATTTGTATAGAAGACGGACGCTCTACCAATGCCCCTCTTATTGGTGGCACATACAGCTCTAAGCTTTAAGATGCAACTCGACTACGGTTCGGCTACCCAAACCAACACTGGTGAGATGTATTACAATTGATTTTATGGTAACGAAGAGCGAAGATTCTGAAGGCAGGAAAGGTGTTTTTCAGACGAATCGGATAACCAGTCTTGCGTGTATAAGAACGCAAACCCAACCGTATAATTGGTGTAACTAATCAGTGACATGGCTATTTGGCAACTGGACATACCCGCAGCGTGATAATCAACTATACTGTCTCACTTCAACAACTCCCGATACCGGATTAAACCAATTTCAGCCGACTCCACTCAATTCGCAAACTTTGGTTCCGCTCACTATTGAGCGGAGAAACGGCTTTGTACGGATATAGAGGAAAATCACTTCTTCGCTTCCTTCGTGATCATGGTCATATGGGTAAAGGCAGACAACGCATCGCGAATATAGACCTAATAATGCTGTTTATCGTATCCCAATCTAACAATAAGAATTGCGAACCTCTGTCCGAAGTAAACGGATAATTGTCGATGTCCAGTCGATTCTCGCTAATCGGAGGCAGTGGCACCACTAATACGAATAGCTGAATTGCAAATACGCTAATATGCCTAACTAAATATTTGAGAAGCGATCCGCATTTCATACAGACATTTATTAAACGATGTTAATAATGTAAAATACCATTTTACAAGTGAGTCTCTTCCAAACAAGAAACCACTAAAATCCCCATCGGTCGTAATGCTCAATTGTGGCATGCGAAGGTGTTACAAGCTGAAGTGTCGCAATTCGCAGTTGTCGCATGATTCAATGTCGCATGCGTAAGTGTCGTGACGTTGAAGTGCCGTATGCCAAACTGTCACCATGCTTAAGTGGCCCTGTGCTCTTGTGTAACCATGCACATATGTAAACATTGTCAAGTGTCCACATGTTCATGTGTCACCATGCTCAGGTATCCCCATGCTGATATGGCACCATGCCGATATATCCCCACACTTATGTGTCTCCATGCTCATGCTAATATATGTCCAAATGTAGATGTGTCACCTTAGCGATATATCCCCACGCTAATGTGTCACCATGCTCAGGTGTCCCCATGCTGATATGGCACCATGCCGATATATCCCCACACTAATATCTCGTCATGCTAATGTGTCCCCACCCCACGCTCATGCTAATGTGTCCCCACCCCACGCTCATGTGTGTCCCCATGTTGTTGTGTGGTATGCTCAGCAGTCGTTTTTCATTTTGTCGCATACTCAACTGTCGGGCAACCATGTTATAGAGCTGTGTCGGGTAGAATTGTGGTTCTGCATGTCATTCATGCCTCAACACACACATGTAGATTTTTCACCCTTTTGACAAACTGGAGCCTCCGGGACCTTTGTGTCATCTCTCAAAAGCGATTTCTGCCACAAGCATTTTTCACCCGCGGAAAATACGCTGTATTTGGGATAGGAGTGCAGTACAGTTCTTAAGACCTGGCTATCCAAGCACTATGGTTGGTAAGCGTTATTGTACAAAACCCAACAACTTGTTTGGCCGAGAAGCGTTTTAGTGAATTAGTTGAAATCAAAACGATGGATAAGACACTTCATGGCCTAAAAGCAATAGTAGCCAATTTTTTGGAAATCGGAACAGAATATTCTTGAGTATCTTCATCTTTTTGTATAACAATTTTCGGTTGACTTGTGCGAATGAAATTTATTTTCCAACAAAAGTGAGAATGCAGCTCAATGGTTGAAAAGCACGGATAGGCATAGATAGATGTAGAACTTCTATAGGCGGATAAATACACGATTACTGTATCGTCTTGGGAATCCTGCCCGCCAAGTGCTTCATTTTCCTATATCGGGCCCGCCGACAGGAGAAGTTGCCTGCCCCTGCCTTAAACCATTCTTCCTGCTCGCAATATGCGAAAAGGGTGGATTTGCCTCTGACTTCATTGCAGTAGACAAACAGTTATGGCTCCATATCTTCTTGAAATTTTGGCGTGCACCCGCGTCCTTTATGAGTGACGATGACCGGACGAAAACAGGCGATAGAAACTGTCTATTAAGCAGAGGTGGTCAGTAACGAAGTACTTCTACTTTTTGGAAGTACCCAAGTAGTTTTCCTCTACTTCTGGTACTTACACAAGTAGATCTGCTTTTCTCTACTTCTACTTCGTAGTATTTTGTGATCTACTTACTTACTTCTCGCTACTCGCTATTTTATGTTTGTCAAGTAGAAGTAGTTTAATCATCCAATACGAAAGACAGACTGAGGAATTTCCAGGGTGTTTTCATGGAGTACCAACATTTAATATTCATAATAGTCAAGTAAACCCAAAAGTTTTGTTGCGCTTCGCGCATAGTATAGCTATGGAGTCACAATTGTAATATATAATATATTAATCGTAATAACGTTACACCTGTTTTAGCAAATCACCTCTGAAGCTTTATGGACAAAAAACGTGGAATATATTTTCTGCTTTTTAAAGGTGGTATTTGTATTTCACTTTCAATTGCGAGTATCATACTTTGAGTTTTAATTACTTTCAGTTCGTTGGTCTGCATAACATACATGTCGAAGCATAAAAGCAAGTGTAGTAATGCCTCTATTTTCCGAAACTGTAGCTTCACTTTTAAAATATAACGTTTACGATGCACAATATTTGTTATTAACGTATACTAATCGCGCAAAGTGATGAAACCGTATCTGATACAACTTCTACGTATTGCTCTTCGCCTAAACTTTGGGTCTTATAATATGGGGTAGGGGGCCATGCCATGATATTCTCTAACAACGGGGTCTTATAGTAAGCAAAGGGTTAGTATCGCATTTTCATATCAATACTATATTTTGCATCCCATGATCCTGAACAATGCTTATTCTGTCGAAAATTGAGACCTCCTGGGATGCATCGAAACGAATCAAGCTCTCTGCACCTTCCGCGTAGCTCAATTCGCAGATTTTGACAGTCCATGCGAACGAATTAAGAGTAGACTGTCAAAACTACTTACTTACTTGAGTAGAATTAAAGTCAGCCAATTCTACTTCTACTTCAAGTAGTTTCGGGTGGCTTGTTGAAAAAAGTACTTCTACTCGTACTTGAGTAGATTTTTTTCGTTGCTACTTCTACTTCTACTTGAGTAGATTTCTTGACTAGTGAGGCATCAGTACTGTAGACCAATTACCTTACGACATTGCTATGGTTTTGGCCGGCAGCGCCTACCAAGTTGAAAACATTGGCCCTCTTGCAAAATCTTCCAATTTTGAGATGGTGACCCCTGTTCTAGTGCTATATATTTCCTTGTGTTATCCTGTTATTCTACTCTATCGGCGATGCCATAATCGTCTTCTTTTGAGAAACTTCCAAATTGATACGAAGCGCATACGGCACAGCCGAGAATCTTCTAACGATAGCACCAAGTCGACTTTGTTACAAATCAATTCGTTACTATACTTAAATTACGACGTCACAAGGCTTATTATAATTAGGCTACAGTAACTGTATCCACGACAAAGTCAACATAGCCTAAATAAATATCGCATCAAGTTGCTGTATAGATAGACACAAAGAACGCTCGTGGCTCAGCGCTGGTTCAGCTTCGTTTTATTATCGTTTCATCGGCTCAAAACATGTCATAAGAGTTGAATATAGGAAGGCGTCGAACGACTCCGCTTAGTTTTTCCATTCAGATACCCACCTAGGCTTACAGCAGGGATACTGAACTATATGTAGCAAAGGTACACTTACAAAAAAAGATGAAAACGTACTTCGGTCGGTTATAACTATTAACACGGTTATAACTATTATGAAACAATTATTAACCCAGAGGCAGTTCGGGATTCAACTCTCATAATGTCCGCATTCGGACCGCGGTTTGACAGTTGAGTATCCCTGGTCCTAAGGGGCATGCAAGCTACTTGAAAAGTAACAAAAGATTTCACAAAAGGACAAAGAAAATTGTGAGGAGTCACAAGTGTCGGTAGACGAAGTGTCAGATCACTATGTACGATCTTCACTAGACATTAATGCGTTGTACTGTGGCTACAGTACTTATTTATATGTTGCGTCTGATACTTATTCCGTAATTTCGTCATAACGAGGCGAGTCAGGATCATTGAGTAGCATTGTAGTCCGGTATAAGATTGCTCGAGGTCGTCGAATCGTTGGCTCCCGGCTTATCGTCAATATTGTTTTCATAATCGCGCGGCTGGATTTTCGTTATTTTAAGTGTTCCGGTGACATCCGCGAAACTTCGCAGCCAGCCGACAATCCAACGCCATCCCGTTGGAAAACGTTCGACCTCAACAGTCCCCAAGCCAGACCGAGGTGCTCTTACTTGGTCGTGAACACGAAAATGCGGCTGTAGAATCGTAGCGATAGAGTACGACATGTGAACTATGCTAGCCGACATGCCGAATGTCATGTTCACTGCAATAGCAAGGCAAAGACCGACGCAGCAGAACAATTGGATGTCATTCCCATGAGCAGACCAACGAGTCCGACTATTGCTGAAACGGTGCCCGCAAACGCACTGATGTGATGAGCGGCGGATGAAGTTGCTCTGTGGAGTGCAACCGCAAACACTCCGGATAATAAAGTAATGGTCGTTGTTCCCTGTACGATCATTTGATGATATTGCGGCCGTGTGACTAGTGCCATAGCAAGTGACGCAGTTCCAAAAATCATCTCTGCAACACCGGCCCAGAGGAGTATCGCCTTGGTTGGATCTTTTTCTCCGCGTGCCATTGCTTGACTAGACATGATGATATCTTTCTGACCAGTCATTGCGCCCAACTTCACGTCGATAAGTCTTATGAGTATTGAAGCAAGTGACCAGTCCCTCGGATCGAGTCGATATTGCCGGTCAGGGCGATTATACGTTTAGCATGAAAAACTGTAATCAATAAATCTCATGTTACAGTTACATAATTGCTTGTTTGCAGAGTTGGTCACATTAGTCAGCATTGCTGCTCAAGTGGAAGTATAATAAGGTTACCATCAGACATGGGGTAATCGCGATTAGTAATCGTAATCGATTACGACGGATACAGCATTTTCAAGTAATCGTAATCGCAATCGATTACATTCGAAAAAAATCCAAAGTAACCGTAATCATAATCGACTATTTCACATATCTACGCAAGTAGATTGATTTTCTAAACTTTGTAGTGCGACTGAGCCAAGTTTATAATCTAGTCATTACCGCGAACATGGGAAATTTTGGTCTAAATAGCCCAATGGGTTATC
The DNA here is from genome assembly GCA_000444245.1 of Botryllus schlosseri. Classification (NCBI taxonomy): domain Eukaryota; kingdom Metazoa; phylum Chordata; class Ascidiacea; order Stolidobranchia; family Styelidae; genus Botryllus; species Botryllus schlosseri. The sequence goes on along the minus strand of ATSW01050530.1, from coordinate 2,036 downwards.
TCCACAGCCAGAGCCAATTTGAAAAAACTAAGGTCATATTCGGAATCAGTGCCCTTCAGAATCCCCAAAACCACTCTTACTTTGTCCGTCTAAAAATATGTGTTGACCAGTTTTATATATGTTGATTTACGAAATATCTTTGTGTCCTCTTCGAGCTCTCTCCTCAACCTATTGGCAGTTTTGGTTACGGCGCTGACTAGAATGAAAATCGTTGGGTGTGTGAAATGATCAGCTATATAGTTGAGCAATGGGTATATTATGACGTAAACAGCAAGTGACGTCATGATGTCTCATTTGAAAAGAAAGTTGTTCTCACATGAGACTAGCGTTGAGACGCTGGGAAATCCCGATCCCGGGATTTGAATCAATCCCGATCCCGGGATTAATCCCAATGAAATCCCGGGATTTGTAAACAGCATCAACCAAGGCTTACGAAACGCCATATCACTGATTTTGGTAATAAAGCAGTGTCACAAACTCTGCTGATTGTCTATAACAGTGGTCTCAAACAGGTGGCCCGCGTCGGCATTTTGAATTTTCAAGTATTCGACAATATTTAACTGGAAACTATTTTATTTTGGATTTGAGATCTTAAAATTCAATCGAAAACCACTCCAAAACCTGAATAATCACTAGGTCAAATGCCCGCTAGCTGTGAAGTTATAACGCGACAGCTTTTACAATGACATGATGCATTTGTCGTCTCGCATGATGTCTAACTTTCTATAACTCATTCTTTCGCCAAATTATGCCAAGCACAGCAATATTTTTAATAAAATATTTAAAAATATGACTTTCCAATAGTGAAACACATTTTCACAATGTGTATGGAATGGCCAGTTTGCAAGGTCCATCAAATAAGACCTATTCGGAATTTCAGAATATAACCCTATTTGACGCTGCGGCCCACTGCGTCATCAGAAACTACGAAATTGGCCGGCAAACAAATTTAAGTTTGAGACCCTGGTCTGAACGGTGATACTCTTGATGCTTTCAGGTTATGCGTCAATATTACAAGGAATAAATGTTGTTTGTGGAGCTTGTATGTGTATTTTACTACTTTTCTAATCCCGGGATTGAGAAGCGAAAACACCGGTAAATCCAGATCCCGGGATTTCAAATTTGATACCGAAGTCCCAACCCTACATGAGACCCATCATCGCAATCGTGATATTGTCTTCCAATATGCGTGCAAAGACAAATTCTAAGATGGAAAATAAATGTAATCGTCAGTAATCGTGATTACTTTTTCAATGTAATCGTAATCGACTACTTCCAGATTTTGTTGTAATCGTAATCGTAATCTCGAGATTCAGAATTACTTGTAATCGCAATCGATTACATTCATGAAGTAATCACCCCATGTCTGGTTACGAACCATACTTCATCTTTAAAGACGATTATGTCCTCTTTTTCGAATTTTCTGAAAGTGTCCATGGGGGAATTTTGAGAATTTGGTTCAAATATAGGGCAAAATTCGACTGCGATACAGTAAATCAGCACTGTAGTAACGCTCCGGCGGCTATTTCGGGAGGTGAGCCGGAAATGACCTTTTTTTAGTTAACCAACCACGAAGTGCGAAAAATTAACCTCCGGTATTGCAAGTCTGAAAATTTTGAAAAAGTGTCCTCTTTTCAGATTTCCATAATATGGTAACCCAAAAGTATCAGTAATGCCGTAAAGTTATACTTCATAATAACATGTAGACATAGTGATTTCTAGGGGACGTCTCATAAGTACTTCATGTGGAAATAGAAATAAAGGTCTCTATAGTATTCCAGCAAGTAGTTTCAATAAGTGGATAGGGTTGAGATAGGTTTACCATATTTTGGAATCGGGAAAGGAGGATACCGGTCGAAAATCCTGAAAAATGGTAATTTTTTTCTACTTCGTAGTACTAGAAAAAAAGTGGTCAACTTTCTCGCTTGGTGCCCAAAATACAGTTTTTCCCTTCACCTTGTCGAGCGGTTGACTGAAAAAAAAAACTTTTCACTCAGCTTCCGAAATACCCGCCGGAGCGTCACTTCGGTGCTGTT